>PVIH01000195.1:364722-439636 GCA_004025045.1 Sigmodon hispidus
TTTTTTTTTTTTTTTTTTTTTTTTTTTTTTTTTTTTTTTTTTTTTTTTTTTTTTTTTTTTTTTTTTTTTTTTTTTTTTTTTTTTTTTTTTTTTTTTTTTTTTTTTTTTTTTTTTTTTTTTTTTTTTAGTGCCTCCTTCATCCTCTAACATAAGGAGAACATTACATTTCTTCTAGGTTCTTCCTGGAAGAAGCACATGATGCAATGGAAGCCTGACTTCACACCTGTTGAGAATGACCTGCTTCTAGTTTGGAAAATTCTTCAGGCTTTCCTTCTATGCATTCTGCACTAGGATTTGTGTTGCCTGATGTTGGCTGGTAGAGGCCTGGGATTGTCTTTCATGTTTCTACCTAAGAAGAATGTTTCTTGTAAAGAATAGTGTAGGAGCAATTTGGTGTCAGCCAGCTTCATTCAGGTAGTTGGTCAAGTCCACAGGTTTCTTTCCTACCTGGGTACCAAATTTCTGTCTTTATCCATTTGTATGACATGTAAGTAATGTCATAAGCATTCTCAGTTTTCATTTGACATCACGACAAAGAGAGATAATTTGCTGAGTTTCTCTTTGCCTTTGAAAATTATGAAGGTTTAAAAATAAGAGCAGAAAGAGACCTGAAGATAACTGCCAACAATACATACCTTCACTGGCCCAATCCAATGATAAACTTTGCTCATATTTACTTCCAGAGCAATCATGACCCATGCATCTGTACCTGAGAAAGACAGAGCTACCCTTGGGGTCAGTGACACACTGATTCGTCTCTCTGTGGGCCTAGAGGATGAAAAGGACCTTATTGAAGACCTGGATCAAGCTTTGAAGGCAGCGGTGAGTTTTGTGTGTGTGCATGCATGCATATATCCTCTTTTTCTTCTATTGAAAATAGATTTTTTTATACAATGTATTCTGATTACTTCCCCTCCCCTTTATGCCTTCCAGTCCCTCCCCACCTACCTTCTTATCCAGAACCATACCCTTTCTGTTTCTTGTTAGAAAACAAATGGGCATATAAGGAGTAGTAAAATAAATAAATCAATAAAAAGAAACAAATAGGAATGTGACAAAATGACCAAACAAAAAAGAGCCAAAGGAATAGCACAAGAAATGCACATAGACACAGAAACACACTTGTTTGCATAGATAGGAATCCCATCTTATCAAAGCCATAATAGGCCTTTTTAATCTGAAAGTTTTTTTTTTTTTTAAAGAAAAAAGGAGTGGTTTGTTTCCCCAATGAGACTCACTCAGAGAAAAGTAATTTTTTATTAGCAAGTGGCTCTCAAGTGGAGCTAGTTTCTGGGTTGGGGACGGGGTGTGAATGTACTTTTTTCAGCTCTAGGTGAAGACCCATGCGGGTGTTGTACATGTTGCCACATTCTTTATGAGTTCACACATGTGCTAGCCCTGTTATGTCTAAAAGGCCTTGATTCCTTGCTGTCCTCCATCCCTTCCAGCTCTTACACTCTGCCTGATTTTCCCCAGTTTCCCTAGTTCCTGAGGGGAGATTTGATGGAAGACATCTATTTTAGGACTCAGTGTTCCCAGGTCTCTCACTCTGTATATTGTCTGTCTGTGGATCTCTGTATTTGTTACCATCTGCTGCAGAAGGTATCTCCTCTGATGGCTAAGCAAGACACTGGTCTATAAGTACAGCAGAATCTCACTAGGAGTCATGTTATTGCTATTCCTTTATCAGAACAGTAGTAACTGTTTTTCCCCTAGGTCCCTACCTTATCTAATCTCAGGTTCTTGGCCACCCAAGCAACACTAGCCATGGGTTGAGCCTTAACTCAAATCAGATATTGGTTGGTTATTCCCACAAACTTTGTATGGCTATTGAACCAGCATATGTTGTAGGCAGGTTACTCTTATAGATGGCAAGGTTTTGTAGCTGGCTGGTGTTTACCGTTCTCCTTTGGTAGCATGCATAGAACATTCCAGGACTGTGAATGCTACTCTGCGGGGTGAAAGCTCTCCATGTTCACTAAGTTGTTGTCTTCAGCAGTAGGACCTTATTGTTAGTTTGTGGAGAGCAACCAAGAGCCTTGGCAATAACCTGGGTTCTTTGGTGGTTCTCATGGGACCCTTTTGGCCCTAAAGAACTCAAAATTAGATGCTATCCACTTCCAAAACTGGAATCTTCATGTAATAATAAAACATGTCCAGTTAGGGCTTTGTCTCCCCTATTACTTGGTGGTTTCACTTAAATTGCCTTCTTATGTGTATGTATTATAGGAAGCTTCTACTGTGTTACATTTCTATACAACCCCTTAAATGGCCCTCAAATGGCCCTTAGTTTTAGCTGTTCCTCCTCATATACCCTTCCTTGCCCCTTTTCCCTCCCTCTCTCTGTACCATTTTTTTAAAGTATTCTTTTTTCTGTTGTATGGTATCTGGGTTGTTTCCAGTTTCTGGCTATTATGAATAGACCAGCAATGAACATGGTTGAGCAAGTATCCTTTGGGTATATGCTCAAGAGTGGTATAACTGGATCTTGATGAAGATTGATTCTCACCTTCCTGAGGAACCACACTGATTTCCATAGTGGTTGTACAAGTTTACACTCCCACTATCAATTTATGAGTGTTCTCCCTGTTATATATTCTTGTCAGCATCAGCTACCATTTGTCTTATTTTTGTTGACTATGTTGACTGATGTAGGATGACATCTCAAATTAGTTTTGATTTATATTTCTCTGATGATTGAGGATGCTGAACATTTTTTTTTCCTTTTGGTTTTTCAAGATGGGGTTTCTCTGTGTAACTCTGGCTGTCCTGAAACTCACTCTGTAGACCAGATTGGCCTTGAATTCAGAGAACCAACCTCTTCTGCCTTCTGAGTACTGGGATTAAAGGCATGTGCTATCACCACCCAGCTGAACATTTATTTTAGGTACTTCTCTGCCAGCTTATGTATAATCTTGAGGATGGGTGTCATTATAGTTATTAAAAGAGTAGCCCTACCAGAGGTTTGTACTCAGTCAGGCAAGTGTGCCTGATACTCACCTGGACAACATATAAGAACTTGTCAAGTCCTTGAGTGACAAGTGACCAACTATTAGTCCCTCAGGCTAGAGTTGACTTATCAGCTGGTCTTTATCCCTCTAAGAAAGAAAAGCTCCCAACCACCCAATCTGCTAGCACAATATCAGCCTCTCTGAGCACATTTGATGATTCAGGTGTCTGGGCCACATTTGGTATCATGTCCAGCACTTCAGGTTCTCACAGAATTGGCCATCTGACTCCAAACTCCTTCCTCCATTCACCACAAACCCAATCTAGAGCCACCCCACTTCTATCTAACCATCACCAAAATGAAAGAAAAACTGTCACCTTAGGTGTCACTATCATACAGCTGACATGAGTGAAATGTGCAGGAACCCCAGAATGCGCCCTCAGGGAAGGAGTGTGGTAGCCACTGACATTCTTTTCCTGTGCATTATTGATACAGCACCCTTGAAATCTGAGTTGAAGTTGGCATTCCAGTGCTGCCGTCAGAAGCTGCATCCAAGGGGCCAAATCCTCCAAATAACTGGACAGACCATTAAGGAGCATTTTCAGAATTTCCCAGAGAACATTGTAAGGCACCTAATGACTTTTACAACTGTAACCTTCCAGGGATCTTCCCTGTGGAGAGTTGTCTTCTGTGTATCTTCTGCTAACTGACAGGTTGGTTCTGTTAGTATCATTTTGGTAATTTTGCTACATTTGTATCTGAGGAAGTGAGAATTGTGATGTCTGGGGACTATGTTTCTGGGTTCTTCTTTTCTCTTTTCCTTAGCCTAAGATTTATTTCAATCATGTTTACAATGTCATAATTTAGTATTGATGTTTTATGAAATTAAATTATTAAATGAATGGTCTTAAATCAATCAATCGTTTTATTGAAAAAATATTGAAACTGATGTTTTTTTTAAAATTTAATTATCATAAGCAAAAATCAAATATTTGAAATGCCTACTGTGAAGTTCTAGTGGTTAAAGATTGTTCCTGATATTTGTTATTTTTCCTAAACAAGTCTAGTTATCAAATGTACCCCTCCTTAATACTGCTTTTCTATTTCTAGGTTCTTTTAAATTTCCTGTGGCTGCTTTAGAGGCCTCAAACTCTATTGATTTTTATAAATGTAACAAGTAATTCATATCCTTAAAGTTTAATGCTTGAATCTTAGGTACAAATTATATTCATGGTGCTTTTTATACTTTTAATATTTTATCTGAAATAGTAAATTTATTGAGGTAAAGGAAGTTGTATTTAAAACCAAAATATTTTGGGTCTTTCTCCCTCAACAAGAGTTCTAGTGTTTCCTTAATAAATCTACATGCATTCTGCTGTGAAACAAAACAAAACAAACCACAATTTTTCATACTTAGTCACATTACATCATGAATTAGCTGTGAGTCCAACAATTAGAATTTTAAGGCTCAGAGGTTAAGAGCACTGACTGTTCTTCCAAAGGTCCTGAGTTCAATTCCCAGCAACCACATGGTGGCTCACAACTATCTGTAATGACATCTGATACCTTCTTCTGTATACTGTTTACATAATAAATAAATTTAATGAAAAAAGAATTTTAAGACCGTTTTAGTCAAAAGCTTTCTGTCTTACTGGAGTTATTACAACTTGCTGTAGATCACGTGTGCACAGCACAGCCTGTTGGCTGCAGCAGCTGCTGATGTACTGATCTCTTCTTCCTGTTACTTCTCAGAGAAACTCTTGCTTCTCAGTGCCCTTGAGTCTTTGTTTTTTAGTGACTTCTACCATAGGCAAAATATATAAAATGATCCATTGTTTTGGAATTTTAAGTCAAAGTTTGTTCTCAGATGTGAAGGTTACATGAGGAGTAAAAACAGACTGAGGAATATTCTTTTAATTAATGCTTTTTGTTTGGTTTTGTTTTTATGAGACAGGTTTCTCTGTGTAGGCCTGGATATCCTGGTAATTGCTCTGTATACCAGTCTGGTCTCAAACTCAGAGATCAGCCTGCCTCTGCCTCCAGAGTTCTAGGATAAAAGGTGTGAGACACCACTGCCCAACTAAATTAATGCATATTAAACAAAAGAGTGGGTCTTAACTGACCTGATTTATTTATGGAGACAGGAAATAGCCTGGAACTATAGATCTGTCTTGCATAAGGATAAACTCTTCGTTTTTGATGAGACAGGGTTCCTCCATGTAGCCTGCTGTGGAATAATTCTTTGGTACACTGTGAAAATTTGTTACTCCCATTGGTTCAATAAAAAGTTGATTGGCTCGTAGCCAGGCAGGAAGTATAGGAAAGACAACAGAACTAAGGATGCTGGGATGAAGAAGAGCGGAGTTGGAGGAGTCACCAGGAGACACAGAGGGAGCAAGGCAGGCTGGAGGCCAGGTAAAGCCATGAGCCACGTGGCAATACACAGATTAATAGAAATGGGTTAATTTAAATTATAAGAGCTAGTTAGTAATAAGCCTGAGCTATTGGCCAAGTATTTATAATTAATATAAAGCCTCTGTGTCAGTTATTTGGAAACTGGCAGGTGGGACAGGAACTTCCACTTATGGTAGCCCTGTCTGGTCTGGAACTCACTATATAAATCAGGCTGGCCTTGAACTCAGAGATGCACCTGCCTTTGCCTCCAGGTGCTGGGACTAAAGGTGCATGCCACACTGCCTGGCATAAGAGTCAACTCTTTTTTGTTTTTGGTTTTTTTTTTTAATATGAACCCTTAATAGTAGTTTTAGTTCCATTTGCTTCATCACCTACAGATTTGCTGTGATAAAAAAATTCATAGCTTGTAAATAGGAATTGAAGATAAAAGAGTTGCTGTCTCTCTCTCCCTCTCCCCCCCCTTTCTCTCTCTCTCTCTCTTCCTTGTCCTCTTCCTCTTCTTCTTCTTTTTCAACATTCACTTTGATGTTTATCGACTTCTCACAAAATCCCCTCAGGTACTGCATGTATTCTTGTCCTGGACCAGTATGCCTGTCACAAGGCTTAAAGTACAGCTGGGGAATTAGAGAGCCTGTCTTTAATACTGTTCTTATGGTACTTTCTTCAGTTAGAAGAAATAATTCAGACCTGATTTTCACTCCTCACATACTAGCTTAGTTGTTTACATACTTAAAATACAAAAACTCTCAGTGGTCATAGCACTAGAACCATGGTCTCTAGACCTTTCATGCTATTGTTCAGCACAGTGTTCTTACACAAGCATAGATGTTTTTCAACAAGTTAGCAAGTCACAGTCCTGAAGTTGCTAGAGTTAGGCTGTGAGCAGAGCCTCTTAAATAAAATCCTTCAGACTCTGGTTGAGAAAAAAATAGGCTGGTAACTCGGGATTATAGGATAGGTGTGTTTTTATTGAAAGAGCTCTTTACTTTGAATGAAAGAACAGAGCAAAGGCTGGTCTTGGCTGTTGGACAAATTCTAATTGATGTTATAATAAAAACTCTGAGCCAGATTTTGGGTAAAAGCTTAAAGATGACAGAGACAGAGGAACAAGCCACAGCCACTTCTCACCTTGCCAACTTCTCAGGTTGAAAGGCAAGATGAGTCCTCAGACTGAATGTCTCTGAGTCCTCAGATGAAAATGAAGGGGACTCAACTCTTGTCTCCTCCTGCCCTATATTCCTCTTTCAAACTTCCTAGTACTGGGATTAAAGGCATGTGTTCTTCCCAAGTACTGGGAGCAGAGGCATGGGATCCCAAGTGCTGGGATTAAAGGGGTGTGCCACCATAACCTGGCTGTGTTTCTCTCCTGAACTGGATCAATCTCATGTGTGGTCTCACGTAGACCAGAGGATCTCTGCCTCTGCCTCCCCAGTGCTAGGATGAAAAGTGTGTGCCACCACTGCCTGACCTCTATGGCTAACTCTATGACTGCCTCTGTCCTCTAATCTGGGAGCAAACTTTATTTCTTTGGAGCCCATACTTTAGTGGGATTATGTTGTTACATTGTAAATAATTGTCCTGCCTACTACTTTAATAAAAACACTGATTGGCTGAAGGCAGACAAGAAGTGTAGGCAGGGCTACCAGACTAAGAAAACTCTGGGAACAGGAAGAACAGGGCAGTGATGCCAGAGAAATGCCACCTAGACAACAGGAGAAACCTGAAGATGCAAACAACAACTCTGCTGCTTTGATAAAAGGTTCAGAGCCGCATGGCTCAACAAGATAAGAATCATGGATTAGTTTAAGAGCAAGAGCTAGCTAGCAATATGCCAGAGCATCTGTGCGTTTCTGTGGGATTGTAAGTCTACGGGTTTATGGGTCAGAACCTCAGGGTAGGCCGGAAAGTTTGGGCCAGAAACTTATCACTGCACTACACACTATATCACCACACTTGGTTTACTTCTAGGAGAGGTAGTCTCTGAAATAAATGTACTTCAGTGTTGGGGACATGGCTGCCTAATAGCAGAAATGCATCAGAGAAGGGGCAGGATGGGGGGCAGGGCATTCACAGATGACTTGTAGAATATTATTTTAAGGTGTATTACTTCTGTTTATGCTGAGTTTAACTCTGTGAAACTGTGTTACTATGCTTGTCTAAAAGACCTGATTGGTCTAATAAACAGCTGAATGGCCAATAGCAATGCAGGAGAAGTGATACGCAGGGCTGACAGGCAGAATAAATAGAAGGAGAAATCTGGGAACAGGAAGGAAGGAGGAACAAGAGAAGGAGGAGAGGAGGACACTAGGACCAGCCACCCAGGTACCCAGCCAGCCATGGAGTAAGATATACAGAAGTAAGAAAAAGGTGTAAGCCCAGAGACAAAAGGTAGACAGGGATAATTTAAGTTAATAAACTGACAAGAAGCACACACCAACTTACATTTCAAATGCCTTTTATATTATTGACTATTGCACAGTATATGTAATAAAGCACTAGAGTCATGGAAGCATGTGATGTTCTCCTTCAATAAGACATGTAAATTTAGATTAGGGACCTTGGCATGAGAAAATGCTTTGTTTAACAATCAGTAAATAGTCCTATAAATGACTGGAGTCCAGTCCTGTTTCATCCATCAGAAGAGGCTGGACCTTACTGCTGCCACATGGGCCTTAAAATTTCATCTTAGAGTGCCTTTTTCCTCCAACTGACAATGAAAGATACAGAAAGAACATGAAATAATAGAGAATAAAAAGAAAACCATCGAGAGAGTGTGTCTTTTCCCCCTTGCCCTCAGATTAAAAAAGAAAAAGTTTGGTATACATCAACTCTGTGGATTTTCCTGAGTCCTGTACAGGCAGCAAAAATAACCTTATATAATCCTAATTACTGTCCAATGCCCCACCTGAACTCTCATTACATTGGAGATTAGGGTAAAGATAGCAATAGGGGTGAAGGCAAGGGGCTATATTGCAAACATTCAGTCTACAGCAGAGAGTTTAGGAAAAATTTCTGAAGAATGAATTAACATTAGCCTGGTTAATAATAATAATAATAATAATAATAGAGGTGTTGAAGACTGGAAAAGTAGAGTTCTTGTTTAGCGTGGATGAAGCCCTGAGTTCAATTCCTAGCATCCCACAGACTGGTTGTGGTGTCACTCAGAAGACAGAGGCAGGAGAATGAGAAGTTGAAGGTCGTCTTTCACTACATAACATATTTAAAGATATATGTGTATATGCATGTACACTCAAAGTGAAGTAATAGGTTATCATTAAAATCTTGGCATGGCTCTCTCTCTCTCTCTCTCTCTCTCTCTCTCTCTCTCTCTTTCATGTGTGTGTGTGTGTGTGTGTGTGTGTGTGTGTGTATGTGTGTGTGTGTGTGATGTGGTTCTTGGCTATTTTGCTCTGAGACAGAACATCTAAGCATCGTCAAAACCTGAAGAATTGTGGGAGAGAAGAGCCACAGACAGGGAGCCAGGCAATGTGAAGTAAGAAAAAGAATGGGGGGTGGGGCAGGCCAAAGATGCAAGACATTGACTTCATTCTTACATTTTGCTTCTTCAGGGGCTGGTAATGTAGCTTAGAGGCAGAGGGGTTGCCTTGTTTAGTAAACACAAGGCCCTGGATTTTACTTCCAGCACTGAAGAGAAAACAAAGCAACAAGAGTAGCAACTAAATGCAGAAGAGCTGGGTGGTGGCACATGCTCAGCCTAGCACTCAGTTCTCAAGGTCAAGACCAGTGTTGGCTATATAGCAAGACTATGTCAAGAAAATTTAAAAAAAAAAAAGGAGAGAACTGAAAGAAATTTGCTTCATCACTGCTCCTGTTTCTTCCTTGTTTTAGACTGGAAAGTGCTAGGAATTTAACAGCTTGAGGCTAATTACCCAGATAAGATGTAGCCTTGGCAATTTATCTTGGCATTTATGCATGTTGGTCTTTTCAGAGGAAGACTTGGCAATTTGCTTGAGAACCTTTGAGCTAATGACTGTTAAACAAGATGAAAGAGAAGAGGATTTTGCCTTCTGCTCTATTGCCTCAAGCTCATTGACACAGATAACATCTTGAGATCAGGAAAAATTAAACTCAGCTCTTGAGTCCAGGATGGGAGAGAAGGTTATTCCCATCTTAACAAAAGCAAGACTGATGTATGTCCAGCTTATGCTTCTGAAGACTGGGCCAGGGATCCAGTCACCAGGAAGGAAGAATCATAATTTCTGTTTGTAGAGTTGCTGTTTGCACAGAGACTGTATATTCAGATACACTCGGGGTCTCCACCATCCAAGGCGTGATTACACTGGCAACTCTGATACTAAAATAAAGTTCCTAACAGGTCATTGGCTACTAGTTAGACTTTCTTGCAAAACAAGAAAATGTAGATTTTGCTGAGATGGAGCCATCAGATTTGAACATAACAGTTGCTTATAGAACTGCTTAACTATTCGGAAAAATTTAGGGAAACAGCTAGACATTCAAATCACTGATAGCATAAACACTTTGACTTAGGAATGCAAATTCAATTTATAATTTTTTGTTTCAAGACAAGGTCTATTCTTTATTTATTTACTCAACACATATTTATTAATTTTTTACTATATGTCAGGCCTGGATCAAGGTCCTAGAGTTCCCACAGCCGAGTGGAGGGAAGCGAGGAAGGAAGTTCTTCTTGACTGGCTTTGTGAATACAGCAAAGAATACTGACTCATTTGTGTGTCTACTGCCTTTGCATCTTCACAGAAGCCTGCTACATAAGTTGTTTACCTGTTCTGTTCCTCCTTTTCATCTTGCATAATGCAAAGAAATAAATCAAAGTTTCCATGATGAAATAGTTATATCATGAGAGGTGCTAATGACGAGCTCTTAGGAGTAAGAAGCTAGCCCTGGAATGCTTGGCCACCCTGAAACATCCTGGCTGGGTTTGCAGTGGCTAAAATTGAGCTTGACTGTGTCAAGAAGGAAAATAAAGCGAGTGTATTTAAGTTGTGTCATATTCCAGAAGACAAGGAGCAGGGACCATGGGCAAACTCACTGCCTGGTTGCCAATGAGGAAAAGCCTCTGTATGGGGCATTGGCATTCCAGACATGAATGTAGAAAGTGCTGACAAGTGGGTGACTACCCAGACAATGTCTGTAAATGTAGCAACCCTTGAATGCTATCATGGTCTTGGTAGTAAGGTGACCATGACAATGACTTGTGCAGATACTGATTTCAGTGCCTGTTTACTTTGAAATGTACTCTATGTTGTTTCTGAGGGTGAGATCAGATAGTCAAACTACCAGTGCTACACTAGAGTTTATTCAGGAGAATTTCCAGGTGAGTACAAGAGCAGAGAAGCAGAAGAGAGAGAGAGAGAGAGAGAGAGAGAGAGAGAGAGAGAGAGAGAGAGAGAGAGAGAGAGAGAGGAGAGAGAGAGAGAGAGAGAGAGATTTTCACATGGCTCCTTTTAAGAGAATGAGTAGGCACGGATTTATGTAGCCACACCTAGGGGAGTGTTCTCCCTAACGGCATGTTGGGCTAACCACGAGACTGTGGCTGCTGTGTGCCAGGAATTCTTACACTTAAGGTAAAATAAAATTAATGTAGAATCTCTTCAGGAATTTTGATCCTTATTCAATTACTTCAATGATTTAAAATGTATGACTTAGTTTTGTGTGTCTGCACTTGAACTGACTGGCTCTTGGGCCAAAATCATTGTAGTCAATAAAATTTAAATGGATTCACTCAGTAATGCCGCCACTAAGGAAAAAATAGTTTTAGAGCCCACAATTTGGCAGCCTTGTTAGTTTTTTTTCTCAGTTTTTTAAAAAATTATTTTATTTTATTTTATTTTATTTTATAAGAGGAGGTTTACTTAATCTTCAGACCATGTTCTACCCTACACTCTTTTTTTTGTTGTTGTTGGTGTAACCACCATGGCCTCAGCATATTTCTTTTTTTATTATTATGAATAAAGTCACAATTTCTATCCGTGTATATCCTTGTTCAAGGTCCCTTATCCCTCCCACCCCTTCCACTCACTCTCTCTTCTCCACATCTCCCCATCTCCTCCCCAGCAAGGGCAGGAGGTCCCAAGGTCCCAATATGGCTCAGTTCAGCATCCACTCCTGGCAGATCCAGTTTCCTCACCTCAACATCAAGACTGGGTCAGGTGTTCCTCTGGAAGGAGTGGGATCCAAGGTGTCAGTCCAAGGTGTTCCAGATTCAAGCTGTTCAGTGGTTGTGGTTTGCAGCTTGGATATTCTTTACTATTCAGCAGTAAGAAAAAATGATATCCTAAAATTTGCAGGCAAGTGGATGGATTTGGAGAATATCCTCCTGAGTGAGGTATCACAAACCCAGAAAGATAAGAAGGGGATGTACTCATTCATTGGCGGACTCTAAACAAAAAAGCCTTGTGAGTTTTTAAATAAAACTATAGATTATAGTAAACAAAACAGTTTCATTATTAAGTGAGGTAAGGCCAGTTTCTACCCAAGTAATTCTACATGTTCTGGTATGACCATGTCAGGGTCAGTTATTAAATTTTGTTACTCTGAAAGAAAGATAAAAATAGAGGATTAGAGGATCAGAACCAGCCCCTATCAATTGTTCTGAAGCAAGGACTCAGGGAGAAGCTTCTATTAGCAGAGCCTTCTGCAATGGGTAGGGTGAGACTGGGGTGGGTAAAAACTGTTCAAGGCACACTTTATTTTTTGTCTTACTTTATATCTTTAATGTTTTTTATTTAAAAGTTATTTTTATATACCAACCACTGTTCCCCCTCCGTCCCTTCTTCCCAGTCATCCCTCGGCTTCCCCCACTTTATTTTCTTATCTATCGTTGGAATTATTTAAATATGATATATTGTATAAGGATCAACATTTATTAGGGGGACAGTAAGGACTTATAGATATAAAGAGCAATTTTAGGAGATTTGGAACTCTGCACGGGATATTCAGCTTTCTCCCAGAGAGATCAGGAGCAAAATAAGCCGTCTGGTCCATGTTCCCAGGCTCAATCCCACCTGGCCACACCCCAACAGGTGGGTCTTCTGAGGCCATTAGGATACACCATGGTCACTAGCGGTTCCTCTATAATCCCAACATTCCACTACACTTACCCACTTCTCAGAGAGGATAAGGACTCCCAGGGGCAGTCAATACAGTCTAGCATCTCAAGTAAGGCAGAACCAAGCCTCTGCTTCCAGTATCAAAGCTGAGCAAGGTGTTCCTCTATAGGGAATGCACTTCTGTAATATGAAATTTCTGGCCTGTCCAGCCTGTCCAGGTCACAGACCTGCAATCCCACAGAAACACAGACACTTACATTAATTTTATACTGATCAACCTGTGGCTCAGACATATTGCTAACTAGCTCTTTCATCTTATCTCACTCTATTTCCATTAATCTATTTAGTCATGTGGCTTGGCAACTTTTCTCAGAGCAGCATAGTTATCTTCTTTCCTCCACTATTTCTTGGAGCCTTAGCTGGAGTCATGTTTGTGTATTCTTGGTATTTCCCTAGCAACAGGTTTCTCCCTAAACCTCAAATGGCTTCCTGTATTAACACATCTATTTTGTTGTTTTCATCTCTGTCCTTCCCCAACTCAGCCATCTCATTCCCTCATGCCATCTTCTTACCTCCTCTCACCCCCTCCACCTGTATGGTCCCAATTTACCCAGGAGATCTTACCTAGTTCCCCTTGGGGGAAGGGATCCATAGATGTTTCTCTTTGGTTCCTCCTTGTTACCTAGCTGCTCAGGGGTTTGTGAATTGGATCCTGGTTATCCTTTGCTTTACATCTAAAATCCATTTATGAGTAAGTACATACTATGTTTGTCTTGCTGGGTCTGTATTACCTCACTCAGGTTGATATTTTATAGTTCCATCCATTTACCTGAAAATTTCAGAATGTCAGTTGTTTTATTCTTTTTTTTTTTTCTGCTGAGTAGTACTTCATTGTGTAAAAGCACCACATTTAAAAAAACTCAATTCTTCAGTTGAGGGATATGTAGGTTGTTCCCAGATTCTGGCTATTATGAATAATGCTGCTATGATCATAGATGAGCAAATGTCCTTGTGATAAGAATATGAATTTTTTGTGTATATTCCCAAGAGTGGTATTGCTGGATCATTATGTAGATTGATTCCCAGTTTTCTGAGAAAATGCCATACTGATTTCCAAGTGGCTGTACAAGTCTACATTTCCACCAGCAATTGAGGAGTGTTTCCCTTACTCCACATCCCCTCCAGCATAGGCTATCATCAGTGTTTTTGATTTTAGCCATTATAACAGGTGGAAGATGATATTTTAGAGTTGTTTTGATTTGCATCTCTCTGAAGGCTTAGTATGTTGAGCAATTCTTTAAGTGTCCTAGGATGTTGAGAATTCTGTTTAGATCTGTACCCCATTTTGTAATTGAATGATTTGGTTTTTTGATCTCTAGTTTCTTGAGTTCTTTATATATTTTAGACATTTAGCCCTTTGTCAGATGTAGCTTTGGTGAAGATTTTTCCCATTTCTGTATGCTGTCATTTTGTCTTATTGATCCTGTCCTTTGCCTTACAAAAGCTTCTTAGTTTCAGGAGATCCAGTTTATTAATTGTTGCTCTCAGTGTCTGTGCTACTGGTGTTATATTTAGGAAGTGGTCCCCTGTGCCAATGTGTTCAAGGCTATTCTCTCAACTTTTTTTTCTGTCAGGTTCTATGTAACTGAATTTATGATGAGATCTTTAATCCACTTGGACTTAAGTTTTGCAAAGGGTGATAGATATGGATATATGCACATTCTTTTATATAACACCATCCAGTTATGCCAGAACCATTTGTTGAATATGCTTTCTTTTTTCCATTGTATATTTTTGGCCTCTTTGTCAGAAATCAGTTGCTCATAGGTGTGTTGATTAATGTCAGGGTCTTCAATCTCACTGATCCTCATGTCTTTTTTTATGTCACAGCACACTTAAAAGCAGTTGCACGAATTTGGATTGTAAGCAAAGAGACTCAGAGTCAAATATCGGGGGAAGGCTGAAATATCAGAGAAAGGAAACACCACAGTCAGTTCTCACCCAGCTGTCTTCCAACTTCCTCAGCCTCGTTCCTGGTCGCTTCTGCCTCTGCCGGTTTCCTATAAGACCTTAAATCTCCTTTTTGCCAGTTTAGGATTTCTATTTCATAGCTAGCCTTGAACTCACAGAAACTGAGAAAGCTCTGTCTCTGGAGCTATGGGATTAAGGGCATAAATCACCACTCCCAGGCTTTCCCTGTGCTGGGATTAAAGGTGTGTGCCATTGAATCTCAGCTGTTTAGCCTTGTACTCAAGGTGAAAAACTTCCTGAGCTGTCTGCCTAGGTTTTGACTATGTGTTAATATCTCGAATATTTCAGGTTTGATTAAATATTTAACATATCACCACAGTTCTCAACCTTTCTAATGCCATGATTTTTTAAATACAGTTCTACACTCATATTGTAGTGACCCTCACCCATAAAATTATTTAATTGCTACTTTGTAATTGTAATTTTGCTACTGTTATGAATTGTAATGTAAATATCTGACATGTGAGTTATCTGATATATCTCCCCTGTGAAGGGGTCATTTGACCTTCAGGTGGTTGAGACCCCAGGTTGAGAAACACCATTTTAAAGCATTGGGACATCTCGAGGACACATTTGCTGTGAGTAGACGGCATTTGATCTGTGCTGAAATTAATAGTTTCTGTCTTTGAATGTTATGCTGTTTGAGTAAGACTCATGGCAATGGTCAGCACATAAGAGCCCTGGACTGCTTTCTACTACAGACACAATTGCATTTTAAAATGAACATCTTTTACAAATACACACTAAAATTTTTTGTGTATAAAATTATCTAGTGCTTTGGATTCTGTGAGAACTTGACTATGTGCTGTCATTCCAATCTGGAATGCTCCCAAAGTTTGGTGATTTAAAGAATGCATCCAAGAAAGGTGTTATTGAGAGGAGGAGCCACCTCTGTACAGCTGGCTGGTTTGTGGACAATCCTAAGGCTATTGGGGGCATGTCCTGGAAGGGTGTTATGAGACCCTGACCCTTTAAGCTTTCTTTTCCTTTTCCTGTGTGTGTGTGTGTGTGTGTGTGTGTGTGTGTGTGTGTGTGTGTGTGTGTGTTGTGTTAGGGGTGCCTTGCTATGTGTATGTGTTGGAAGGCCTTGCTGGTCAGAGGTTGGAGTCTGTCATTGCCTGGCAGCTTTCTCCAAAGCTTGACAACATAAAGGATCCATCTCCCCAGAGAGATTTCCTACTCTACACCTGACCTTATCTAGAGAATGTCTCTGGGCCTAGAGGACTGACCTTATCTTAAAGCTGTCTCTAAGCCTGGATGCCTAATGTATCTGTAGGGTGACCCTTGGAGCAGCTTCATGCTAGAAGCCTTTCTCTCCCCTGCTGTGCATATGGGTAACTAAACCTTGTACTAGGGGCTTTGCTCTAGGACCCTACTGCCATGAATAAAGACTTCCTATAGGAGCATGCCACTTAATGCAAATCAGGGCTTATTCCCAGGCTCCTGAATCCTATATATTTCCTATACTCTAGAAGAAAGCTGAGCTAATTCAATGAAGTTATCTACTGGAGGGCTGTCTCCATTGTCACCACAGCCATCTGAACCCTGTTCCCTACTTCTGCTCCTCCACCCTCATGGACCAATGCACCAATGATCCTGAGAAAGAAGTAGAGCCACATGTATGTGTGTGTGCATGCTTGACATTGATGTTGGTTTTCTTTTTTCCATGACTCTGCTTTTTATGATTTTGAGAGAGGGTCTTTCACTGAATCTGAAGCTTATTTTAAAAATTGTCTAGGATGGCTGGCCAATGAACTTCAAGGATCTACCCCCTCCCGAAAGATGAAGTTATGGACATGTGCTGCCATGTTGGAGTTTTATATGAGTTCTGTGGATCTCAACTCCACAAGATAGAACCCATACCCTGTACTGCTTTCAGGGCCAAGGACCTGGGGATAAACAGTTCATAGGCCCTAGGGGAGAAGCTAATGTAATTTTCCTGCAAAATACACATAGCATTAACATGACTCCATATGACTCATTGCTATACTCATAAATTAGTGAGCATCTCAACCATCATCAGAAAAGCTTCATCTTTCAATAGATGGCAATTAACACAGAAATTCACAACTGGCCAAGGTACAGAGAACAGGAGACTACAGCTTGCTTGGCCCTAAATGGGACATCTAAATCACACCTTTCCCCTATAGGCTTGGGAGTCTTTACAGAAGAGGGAGCAGAAAGATTGTAAGACCCAGAAATGGTGGATGACTACCAAAAAAAGTGGTGTTTTCAAGATACAAGAGTGAAGTTGAACATATGATCTCAGTGATTTTGATAGCATGGGCAAGCTCAAGCCAGGCAAAAACTGTAGCTTGGAGGGTGGGGAGAAGGCATAAGGTCCCAGCCCTAACTGAAGAGCTATTGGTAATTGAAAGCTAGTAGGAGAGGGAGGGTCTGGTTTCTTAACAGAGCTCCACAGCAGGCCCTACACCAAGAGTATTCCGGCAGCAGGAACTGGACTCGGTGGATTTTTTTTTTTTTTTTAAGAGAAAGACATGAAGTTTGGTGGACAGGGAGGTGGGGTAGATCTAAGAGAAGTTGGGAGGATTAAGTGAATATGTTCAAAACACACTGTATGAAATTCTCAAAAGTATTTATAAAAATACTAAACACCACCAAAAACAACAATAACAACAACAGCAAAAACACAGCTTGGTGCAGGAGAGTACTTGGAAATAATATTTTTCCAAAATATAAAATTATTTCAATCACACAGACAAGTGAGGCGGGTGGGATATCTTTCTGTATGCTGTGGATGTATGTTGCTTCCACTGGTTAATAAAGAAGCTGGTCTGGCCTATGGTAAGACAGAAAGAGCAGATACTGTCAGCTGCAGGAAGAAGCAAGATGCAAAAGTCCCAGTAAGCCACCAGCCACGTGGTAATACATAGATTAATAGAAATAGATTGAATTAAGTTATAAGAGCTAGTTGGTAATAAGCCTGAGCCATAGGCCAAACAGTTTATAATTAATATAAGCCTCTGAGTAATTATTTTATAAGTGGCTGTGAGACTGCAGGTGGGAGAGAATTTGTCTAGACCTTGGGCCTGGACAGGACCAAAGAACTTCCAGCTACAGACAAATACTACCAGTTTTAAAAAATTGCCTTCAATACAAAATGTTATCAGGCTAGGCAGCGGTGGTGCACACCTTTAATCTCAGCACTCATGGAGGCAGAGGCAGGCACATCTCTGTGGGTTTGAGGCCATCCTGGTCTACAGAGTGAGTTCCAAGGTAACCAGAGCTATATAGTGAGACTCTGTCTCTAAAAAGAAACAAAAACATGTTTATCAGTGTTCTAGGGTGTAAGTTTTGCAAGGAAACAGACTTAGCACAAATTGCCATGTCATGTGTGAGCTGCAAGCCTTTTGGCAACACATCCCCAAGTCAGCAACTGTCAGGTAGAGAATTAGGGTTCTTTCTTTGTAAGCTTTGGAAAGCAAAATTTGATAATTTATGTAAAGGTTTTAGCACCTTCTGCAACTAAATTAGAAGCTCATGAGTGGAACACACTGTTATTTGAGTTCCAGCACAGATAAGTCAAGGGCAGAGACTGCACCTAACAGGGAGAAGATGCTTGAGTAAGACTTGGGAAAGGTTATTCAAAGTTTCTCACTAGGGATGATAAAGACAGCGGGTGTGTCAGTTACTTTCTTGCTGTTATGGCAGAATTCCCTGCAAAAGGAGGTTAAGGAAGGAGTTTATTTCTGTCATAGTCAGAAAACAGTCCCTCACTGTGGGGAAGGCATGGAGGCAGCAGCGTGAGGCATCTGGCTACACATGGAGCCACAGCTGGAGAGCAGAGAGAGATCAATGTTGGTCATCAACTCACTTTCTCTGTCTTATTCAGTCCAGGACCCCAGGGCTCACATTCGGAGTGGTCCTGACCTCCTTCTGTTAAACTTTTATGGAAATAGTCTAGAGACAGCAGAGGTTTGCATAGAGATCCTATGATTATATCCTATGATTATACCAACGTGACCAGGGAGGTTAGCGTAACCAGAGGAAAGACCTTGATTGAAATGGGAGGAACAAGTTAAGAAAGGAAGCAGAAGACATTGATTCCTTCAGGTCCACTGAGGTGTGTGTCACAGGGGACATCCACTTCAGAGACACCTTTGTGCTCTCGAGTGCAGCCACACCTTGTCTTCCTCTCCCTGTGAGTACCTTAGCCCTTAGGTGGTTGGATGAGCGCTCAGTTCTTGATTTTTTTTTTCTTGACAGAATGTTGCTATGTAACCCTGACTGATAAGAAACCTGCAGCTACCTCTTGCCTCCATTTCCCTAGGGCTGGGATCCCAGGCATGTTCCACCACACCCAGCTTTAGTGCTGTCATTGATTTCCTATTAAGGGCAAAGGACAAGGCTTTACTTTGAGAGATTGGTGTGATCAGAGTGAATGGAGAGGGTTGAGACTTTTTGAAGAAATCCTGTAAGCTGGGGTTCAGGAACACACATTCATCTGTGTGCTTTGGTTAGAAAGTTCAAATCTATGCTTTTCCTATTCTGTGAGGAAACCTGGTCTCTGGCCACTTTTCATTTCCGGCTGTGCTGCCTCGAAAGAGGTAGTATTTAGTGCTGCATGTGACTGAGCTATGTTACACCTTTCCTTCTCTGCTTTTTTTCTTCTCATGCTCTGAGACGAAAGCTGCTGTCATATCCCCACTCTCTTGGATGTTTATTCTTAGGCTACAGAATGCGTGTCTCCAGCTTTCACTTCACTGACTCAGTTCTGTGGAGCAGTCTTCCCATCAATCTCACATCACATCCTGAGAGAGCCTACTCAGGATGACATGCCCCATTGCCAGACCATGTCAGCTCTGGGACTTGACCCAGGCACCATAAATGACTTTCTGAGGTGTCAGTAAAATACAGCTTTCCTATCATTGAGGCATCAAAGCTCAGACTTGGTATGATGCAAACTCCTACACCACTATAGAAGAATGAAGAAATGACTGGAACCAAATAAGGTGCTTATTTATTTTACAGTTTTACTCTTCCCTGGTTCTTCCCAGACCAACTGCTTAGAGGAACCTGACAAAGAGAAGTAGAGTTGGCACCACTAATGTCTCATGGCCTCAGCTTAGTTCTGCTTAACCGTGTAACTGTCCAGTTGTCTGTAAGCCTCTTCGGAGGACAGAAAGCTGGCCTTTGTTCTAGGCCAGCAGTCTGAGTCTCTTTTACCATTTTTTAAATATGTGTAAGACTGAATAAGAACATGGGTTATTTTCTTCTTTTTAGTATCACTTTAGACTTACCTAGAATTTTTTATTCAACACAACCCACCTGGAATCATTAATAATATCTCTTTACACTTAGATATCTGGTCAGGTTTTGTTTTGTTTTTAAAGCTCACCCTTTAACATGCCAAAATTTATTGCAAAAACATCCATCTCTTTATTTATTTCCCTAAAAAAGAAATCAGTGGGACACCCACATTCAGTAAGGTGTAACTTATTCAAGTCCAAAGCAAACATGTTTGTATTTCACCATATGAGGCTGCTGGTGGATGAAGCATTGTACACTGAGATGAGCAAGATGTTCTTGACCTTCCTATCCTGTGGAATTTATAAACTCACAAGAGATAAGAAAGGGTGTCCATGGGTGTAGTTGAGCATGGTGTGACTTATTTGCAAAACATGAGGAAGGGTATAGGTGGGCACCAATCACGATTGTGTAACCAGGTCATGACATGTGAGGAGGGACATTCATGTGTACTGCACAACTTCCTTCTCCAGTTTGACTCAGCAAAACTTCAAAGTATGGCTGGGCAGTGGTGGCACATGCCTTTAATCCCAGCACTCAGAGGCAGAGGAAGGCCTATCTGTGAGCTCAAGGCCAGCCTGGTCTACGGAGTGAGTTCTAGGACAGCCAGGACTACATAGTGTCTGTCTAAAGAAAACAACAAACAAATGCAATAACAAAACAGAAACCAACCAAACAAAAAAACCCTCCTACTTCTCATAGGGATACAGTGACAATTTTCATCTCTGGCACACATGGACTCAGCAATTTTATTATGCATATTCCTTCAGCTCTAACTCACATCACTCCCCATGACTCATTACTTACTGGCCAAGATGGAATGTTTTTAATTTACTACATATGCCAAACTTATTCCTGCCTCAAGGAGGTTCTCTTTGGTTTGCTTTCCCAGAACACTTTCCAGTGATCAGGTCTCTTTGGCATTTGGACCTAGGCTCCTCTCCAGCATTCCGGAAAGTCATATCTTCTCTGTTAATCAACTCTCCTGAGCAGAAAAAATTCACTTCTTATCCTGATATTTATAGAGTCATATATTGGGAATAGTCAAATTTGGAGCTTAGCAAACCGAAGGTCTGCGGGCTTCAGAAGCCTTTTGTTGGTGTGTACCACCCCTCCGATGAGCCTTTGCTCACCCTAATAGGCAACATGGGATATAGGAAATTGCTATGCTCCCAGCATGCCCATCACAGGCCCTGCCTGTGGGACTACAGCAGCTGTCATTTTCTAGGCATGGTGTGTCCCCTCTCACAGCAACCCTACAGACATAGAAATGATTATCATCTAATTTACAAAAAGAAAACTGCTCAAGTTTGCACCCAGACAAACCTCTAGAGCAGCACAATCCAAAAGAAACTTCATGCCAGCCTTTCACAAATAAACTCCAGGGAAAATCGTTTCCCTCAAAGTTTCTTTTTCTTTCTTTCTTTTTTTTTTTTTTCTTTTTTTTTTTTTATGGAAAGGTGTTTGCATCCTTGAAGTTAGACATTCCACTCCCAGGCTTTTAAATGGAGATGATTTGTCCAACTCACACCAGTTTCCCACATTCATGCAACATAACAGACTACCTCAGCATCCCTATCAGATGACAGGAATCAAGTACAAGTCTTTGACCACAAGGTAGATGACCATTTAGCCTGGGTAGCACATACAAAAATAAAGGTCAAATGATTGTTGGTAACTGTAACCCACTAATTCAGCCAAATTGGTTTGGTGTTTGTTTGCCTTAGTCTGCTTCCTGTTCCTGTTACTGGATACCACAGTACTTGCATAGAAGTTTATTTAGTGCATATTTTTAAAGGCTGGGAAGTTCAAGAACATGGGGTTGATATCAGGTGAAGGCCTTTTTTGCTGCATCAGAATGTAGCAGACATTACCCAATAGAGTTCAAAAAGCTTGGCAAACACACTAGCCTTTCTTTTTATAAATTCAGTAATGTAGTCATCTGAAGCAAAGTACCTCTGGTACTGTTATGTATACATTTGGGACTTAAGTATTCAACACATCATCTCTAGAAGTACACACATGCAACCTGGGCAGCATAGTGCCAGGCTCTTCAGGTAAATGACAAATAAACATGGTTGACATTTTTTAGCATTTTGAAATTATATTTATTTAACTTATCTTATGTATGAGTAGTTTTCCTGCATGTATGCTGGTGTACCATGCCTATGACTCTCAGAAGAGGGTATTAGATACCCTGGAGCTGGAGCTACAGATGGCTATGAGCCACAGCAGAGTGCTGCAAATTGAACCTGAGTTATTTGCTAAAACAGCATCCCTTTGAGCCATCCCCCAACCCCTTCAGGGCCCACTTTTACCACCCTTCCTATTCTTAAGTACAGTGTTTTCTTTTCCAAAACCTCTGTTAAAAGGCTTGTTCTATGTTAAGGAAGAAAAAAAAATGACTGGCAATAGCTTGAAGACTCAGAGTTTTTCAGCATTATTTTTTTTACATGAGTATTGATATTTGTTAATAATATAAAAATGTTGAAGCCTTATGGGGTAGATGTTGGGGTGGGCCAACTCAAAGTCTTGGATCTGGGCCCAGATGACAGCTGAGTTGGTCAGACCACTAGGCCTACCTCTCCTGCTTTCCCTCCATGAGAGGCAAGGCCAGACTTCCTGCCTGTGGTAGCTGGCAGGGGGTAGGGCTGGTTCTTCCCTGCCCATGCCACCAGGGCCAGCTCTACTATGTTGCCCAGGTGAGGTGTGGGGCCTTTCTCTGAGTGTTATAGATGGGGCCAGCTCTCCTGCCTGCCTTAGGCAGTTGGGGGAGGGAGGACATTCCAGCACTACGTTATCCATAGCCAAACAGCCTTTGGGGTGTGCTCATTCGCACCCCTGTCACCAGGGCCAGCTCTGGTATGTATGGGCTTAATGCCAGTTCAGCTCTCCCACCCTGCTTATTCCCCAGAGTGCCTGTAACCAGTGATGGGGCAGAGCCAGCTCTGCAGCCCTTGGACATCAGAATGGCCCCAGGCTGTAGCCCAGATCAGGAATGCTCCCATGGTCTTTGGTGGTAACAGGAGCCACATACCCAGACTGCTGTTTCTGCAGGGCCATGGGTCAGGGCATCTCCATGGCCTCAGGTGGCAGCACAGGCTACTTGCTCCAGGCTGCTCCTTACCACTCTCGGACCTCCAGTTCTGCCTCTCTTCATAGCACACAAGCCATTCCTCTCCTTTCTCTCGACCATATATTTGCTAGTTGTAGTAGCACCCCTTTGCCTTCACCTCTCCAGTGTCTTTAACGTCCTGTTCACGCCATGTGGCTACCGGTGGGGGCTCCTCAGGTGTTCTTGATCTGCCCTGGTGTCCTTCACCTGACTGGACCCAGCAGCAAAGGGTGAGCATGTGGGTATCTTCCACCCACCCAGGCCCGGTGTCAATGGGTAGTGAGTCCAGAATGGAAGAAAATTTTTATTATTATTGATAAATTTTTATTTATTTTTATTTATGTGCATGGGTATTTTGCCTGCATATATGTGTACTGTGTGTGCTCAGGGTCTGTGGAGGTCAGAAGATGGTGTCAGGTGCCCTGGGACTGGAGTTACAGATTGTTTTGAGCCACCATGTGGATGCTAGGAACTAAACCCAGGTTCTCCTCCAAAAGAGCAACAAGTGCTCTTAATGCTCCTTGTTATCTTTAAAAATACTGCAATGATTCATCTAGATAGGCAACTTGACCACACCTGCAATGTTGTGAAACCAAAGCAGCTGAATACGGGGAAGGATTTCCTAGACCGGATACTTTTCAGTTGGAAGACCCATCCTAATTCTGTGCCACACCTTCTATTGACAGTCCACACAAAAGTGGAAGAAAGAAGGATTTTGCTTTCTGCTTGCTTGTCCTCACTTGTGCTTGCAAGTTCATCTATCCTGTTGCTGAGCTATTCTTTCAGTAGTATTAGAATCTACTTCTTCAGGATTTCAGAGTAGATTGGGACTGCTAAGACATCAAGTCTTGTGGAGTAAACAACTACTGGATTCCTGGACTTTCTGTTGAGAGACAGCCATAGTTGGATGACCCAGACTGTAGCCTGGAAGCCACTCTAATATAGATTCATTGTATTAGTTCTGTTTTTTTTTTTAGGGAATGCTGACTGGTTCAAGCACTCTGATTCTTTTTACTACAAATGAGAAACAAAACAGAACTCTGTTCAAAAAGTGCTCATTGCACAGCAGTTGTTATATTCCAGTCTGACCACTGTGTGCTATAGAAGTCTGTGCCATATTAAATCTAAACATGGGAATTGTTAAGTCTCAGGCTGCTAAGATATCCAGAAATGAGCTCATCCTGGACTATAGGAAAATACCTGGTAGTTTGGTAAAAGCAAGAATTAATTTAGGAACTTGTAAAACTAGTTCCCATCTGTCAAAAGGAGTTACTTCCCTTACCTCTGGCAGACGGGGCATATGGCTTCATTGACATATGTCTGCGGCTGCACATCAAAGCTCATGCTGGCCTTTAGCTCACCCAGGATCACAACAGTTCAAAGCCCTCATGACAGTCTCCTAGCCCTTCCTTCCCCACAGCAGCTTCTTGTAGCCTGCTAATCTCTGCACTCTCCACACTTAGATTCTCTCATCCTTGTATTCTCTCTCTTCCTGCTCCGTTCTCTGCCTTACTACCTTGCTATCTCCACTATTCTCTCCTGATTCCCTAGGCCCTGGTGATGCTCAGTATACTTCTTTTTCTCTTGCTTCTGGATTCTTCCATATGCCCCTGGCTGTTCTTTTTCTCTCATATCTATAACAAAAGCCTATCTAATAATGGGGTAGTCATGCTGGCAATTTCCTTACTGAGCCCTCACCCCATACATCTGGTGCAAAAGTCCTCACATAGAGAAGTGACTGGCATAGTCCCTTCCCTGACTTACAGAAGGTCAGTGTGGTGAGAGTCAGGACAGAGCACTGAGCAGATCCTAACTCAGTGAATTAAGGGAGCGACTTTCTGAGGTTTTGACCAAGTGATGAGGCAAGACTTGGCTCTCAAAGGATGAGAAAAAGTTAGACACACAAGACATTTTGAAGATAAATCTTTTCTAACAGGAAAAAGTTATCTGATGATCAAGGAAATGATGATGCTGATTTGGATATTCTGTGAAACCAATATTTCTACAATACAAAGCTTGAATGATTATCATTGCCACTCTGTAGAGACCATTAGGTGCTTATTTTCAGGGACCTTGGCTAGGTTTAATTCATTCTATTGAGCTTTACTGAAAAGAGTCAATGTCCTTTGAGCAGTATTAGCTACTGAAACCCTGTTCACAGACAACTGGGCTCCCTCTTAGAGCTGTCAGAATTCTCCTAGGACAAAGTCAAAATGGATGCAACTTCTGACAGAGCGAAGAACAATGATGACTCAACCTAGCTCTTTGCTAAGAAAAAAAGCAAAACAAGTTGAACTTCTCAAAACTCAATCTCTTCTTTAAAACATCCTTTAGTACAGGAAAACCACATAAACAAAGCAGACATCGCCACCTAGTGGCCCTAGAGGGAAGTGGCAACAGCTGGAAGGGATGGGCTGTTTTCTAAGCTCTTGTGCCACACACATTTAGTTTTGCATTAATTACTGCTTGTAATTTTTTTCTATGTTGTCAGGTTCTTCTAGACAGTGCTAACAGAGATGTAGTCTTCAGGTAGTGGGAATTTATGGAAAGGAGGATCATGAAGCCAATGCGGTGGTCAAAGAGCCAGACCTTTAAAGGGGAATGGGACAGAGGCTCTGCCTGGTCATCATAACAGAGGTCAAGGTTAGCACACTAGCAGCTGCAGATTTACACTCCAGGCACCAAACCCAGATCTTACCAAAGTAAACCCTGCCAGGGCAGCCAAACACTGCGGTCCTCAAATCCTGTGTCCATTAGCACCACCTGAAGGGGCTCAGGCTCAGCCTGGAATGAAGGCCAGTTTTTGTATGTGGGCCAAGATCCCAGGTGAAGCTGATGCTGTGAGTTGAGGAAATGTGTTTTCAGAACCTCAATAGCATTTCAGATTCCACTTCTGGAACAGGAGCAAGCACAGGCCGTATATTTGAGGGCCAGGGAGACTCAGCTCTGAAAGGAGAAAGAGAACAAAGTGGAGGTGAAGACAGAGCTAAACAGGAGACATTCAGGAATACATCTGATTTATTCATCCATCCATCCATCATTCATTCTTTTATTCAGGTGTGCATGCTTTAATAAATATGTGCAAAATGTGTGCCAGAAATTGTTTTAGGAGGAGCAGCATACATTGCCATCATGAGACATTTGAGGGAAAATAACTTTCAACTAAGTGCTGTGTACTCAGTCAAACTTCAGTCTGAATGCTCAAATGCACCTCATTTGGGGCGTGCGAAGTGCGCTTTTTTTCACGACCTTTATTTTATAGCAAAGATTCGTGAGAATATACTCTAACAGGTAGCCAAAAGGGAAAAGAATGAATCTGAGAAGCGGTCTGTTTGCTGTTCAGTGCGTATCTGCAGCTCCTAAGGATCCTAAGGTAGTGCCTCTAATTTCTTTGCTGTCAAGAGGCAAAGCACAAATGTCAGACAATTTCATACTTAGTATGGAATGTGGTGCAAACCTTCCTGGGGGAAGGCTAACTGCATTTACTAAAAGTAAGGTTGTCTAAGCCTCCTCCTTTGTAAAATGGAAAAACAAAGACACTCAATACCTTAGGATTGCTTTGAGGCAATGCTTATCAATTGTGGTAATATATATTTAATAAATATAGTCTGAAATAGAGTCACCCACGGCCAAGCCAGGAAGGTCAGGGAGTGGTGACCCACACCTTTAATCTATCACTCAGGAGGCAGAGATCCATACGGATCTCTGTGAGTTCAAGGCCTAACAGTAAAGCAATGGTAGCACTCACCTTTAATTCTAGCACTAGGAAAGTTGATGCAGGAATTGAAATAGCTGGATAGGGAAAGAAATGTAGGAGGAGAAGGCAGAACTTCCTCTCTTTGCCCGAATGCCTAGTCAGTCTGAGGACTAATGGAAACCGAACCTACCTTGAAGAGTTGGCTAGGTGAGAATTGGCTGTGGTTTGTTCCCCATCTCCCTGATGTTTCAGCTTTTCCCCAATATCTGGCTCCAGGTTTTATTATATATTAAATAGAATTCATGCAATAATCAATACCGGCTGACTATAAACCATGTGAATTATGGAAATATTCAGATACCTCCATACTTCCCTTGAAAGGAGGCAAGGGCCCCATTCAGGACAACAGGGTTGAGAGAAGGGATTCCACATTTTCAAAGAGCACTCTTGGTGGGAGAGGGTTAATGATCAGCCAAAAGTTTGGAAATACTGTTCAAAGACAACATCTTCAAAAGTAGCCAAATGAGTCAAAACCTCTGCAGGCTATAATTTTAAAAACACTCCAGATGATTTTGAGTTCGATACAGTTTTGGACCCATTGTTGGAAGCTGCAGTGATGGTGTATGTTTGCTATCTCAACACTTGGTAGATAGAAGCAGGAAAACCAGGACACATTTCTCCTTGTGCTATGTGAGGCCCCATCTCCCTACTCCCCAAAGAACCGTTACTGCAGCTCTAAAACCTCTTACGTTTGTCTTAAATTAGATATATTGGGCAGGCAGGATGGCTCAGCAGGTGTGAAAAGCATTGGCTATGTAAGCCTGACAATCTGAAATTGATCGCTGGATGCCATGTGGAATGGGAGAAGTAAATCCCACAAGTTGCCTCTGACCTCCACAAACACACTGTGGCAATATGAACCTCCATTCACAAACATGCTTCACACACAAATATTAACAATAACAGCAACAAAAACAAGTTGGGACTGGAGAGTCAGCTCAGTGGTTAAAAGCACTTCCAGAGGACTTGTAGCTTCCAACTACTTATTGCTGATGCCCTGTTCTGATCTCCTCCAGCGGTGTACACAGGAAGAACACATACACATAAAAAAAACCAATCTTAAAAACTAATAAAGTAGACATGCTCAGGTAATACCCATCTATAACAATTCTAGTTAATTATTAATGACAGAAAGATTAAGTCAGTTTGTCACCTAAAACGGTGAATGAATTGGTTTCCTAGTTCCCAGGCATGTATTCAAAACAATCTTTATATGTGTTCATGTGTATGCAGATGCATATGCGTACAGATGCGTATGTGTATGATCTAATACATGGTGGCTAGAGGTCAAACCTCAGGTGTCATTCCTCAGCCTTTCTTTTTCTTTTCAGATTTATTTTATTTTATTAGCACTACTGTTTTGCCTTCATGTACGCATGTATACAACATGCATGCCTAGCACTCTCTGAGGTCAAAAGAAAGCACTGCATCCACAGAGACTGGAGTCATAGAGAGATACAAACCACCAGGTGCTGGAACTGAACCTGGGTCCTTTGCAAGAGCAGCAAGTGCTCTTAACCATGGGCCCATTCTTTGCCCTGAGTTTGATTTTTGAGGCAGATCCTCACTTGGACCTGGAGTTTGACAGTCTCTGTCTCCCCAGGGCTGGGATTACAACTGTGTACAATCAATCCTGACTTCTTTTCCACGTGGGTCCCAAAACACTGGACTCAGGTCCTTGTCCCTACAAGTAAATCACTTTACTGACAGAGTCATCTCCCTGTCCTCCTATCTGCAGTTTGCTCATATTGCTTTACATGTGCACTTTGGAAGAATGGCAAAAACAGACATCTCAGGTTCTAGGTGCTCATTAAGGCAACATGGCAGCCTTATTTAGTCACTATTGGGCTTTGGATATGTATCTGTGGGTACCAAGAGGTTTTGACACAGTAATCAAGAAGTAGAGAAGCAGGTTGACAGTGTTAGAAAGCACTTGATGGGGATGGGGAAATTATTGAGGAACTTATTAACCTTTCTTCATTTCCCTTGTCCCAGGATGTGTTAAAATAACCATCATATTCTGTTGATTCTTCCTCCATAAAATTTCCTGTCATTTCTCTCCATCTACACAAGTGTTTCCCTAAATCAGACCTTTTTCTCTTGGTCTTTTTAGGCCTTCCTGCCCTGAGGCTCTTCCTTCCTCTCACAGCTAGTGTGATGTTTATAATAAAAAGACACTCTCCAGATGTCTTCCCTCTGGACTCAGGCAATCTTCTAAGAGGCAAATCTCACTTGTCATTTCCTTTCTTGTAACCCACAAGGGCTTTTCGTTGATGAAGTATAAACTCTTAAATGCCTGCATAGATTTCTCCTACTTTGTCCAAGTTTAGACCAGGATAAAAGACCACAAAGGAACAAGCTGGGTTGTGACTTATGAGGTGGGCTGTAATTAGATTTCCAAGTAATATAGATAATATACCAGTATCTAAGCCCTAAGCAACAGGTGTAGATTGTCCAGCATACCAGTAAGGGCTTTATTGAGAAGCCCAGGTAAGGACATAGAAATCTTGGAAAATGAATAGGATTTATGTAGTATCACAACTTAAATTACTGAGTAATTATTATACAGGTGATATTTCTGAACATTCAAATGATATATGCTTTAGTGATGAGAAAATGGAATGCTAAGAGACTTTTCTGTTGCTGTGATAAAATACTCTGACAAAAACACCTTAGAAAGGTTTTATGAATGCATCATGGTGGGGAAGACATGGCTGCAGGAGCAGGAAGCTGACGAGCCTGGTCCTGGTAGTCCCTGCTTATGTAAACAGCTCTTAGCCGGACACTTGCTCATGGAAACACTCTCGGGTTCTTAGCTCTGGCTGTGACAAACCACCATAGACACGCTGGAAAGGTGTGGTGTGGTACCTGGGGAGGACCCAGAGTGTGGGTAACTGTCTTCTTCACAGCCTCACATGTAGAAGGGAGAGAGAGAGGAGGCAGATGCTGAGTTTTCTTATAAATGTGTTGATTTCATTATGAGTTCTGCCCTTAGGACCTCTCCAAGGCTGCCATCATTAAATACCTTCACATTGAGGTTCAATAGGTGAAACTTGAGGGATATGAATATCCAGTCAATATAGATGTTCTAGGTGATTGAGTGACCCAGTTTTTCCTTCAGTATTACAGGTATTTCTATGGCATGCTTATCCCTATATATCCAGACATCTACTCCATCTATGCTCTCCTTATCACTAACTTTTATGACTCTGTTGTTCTGTTTTATTTGCTAACACTGGTACTTCTGCTGTCTTTTCCTCACCCCTTGATTCTATTGAATACCTACTTCTGTTTTTGTTTTTTATTTATTGTTTGTTTTGCTAAATTACTATATATACTACAAACAACTTTTCCTTTAAGAAGCATGTGATCTGTTTTGTTTTGTTTTTTTTAAAAACCATTTATTTATTTATTTATTTATTTATTTATTTATTTGCCTTGGTGTTTGCCTGGAACTGCAAAATGGAACTACAGACAGTTGTTAGCTGCCATGTGGATGCTGGGAATTGAACTCAGGTCCTCTGGAAGAGCAGTCAGTGCCCTTAACCACTGGGCCAATTCTTCAGCCCCAGAAGCATGTGATCTGTTTTGTAACAATGACTACAGCCAGTAGGTTTTCACTATTAGACTTGGGTTGATAGTTCTTGCCATCCCTCAGTTTTATTTTGTGGTATGTGAGGGGGACAGAGTTAGCATTATTGTGCCTTTGTTGTTGTTCTGTTTTAGTTTAGTCTGGTTGTTGTTGCTTGTTTGGTTTTTGACAGGGTCTCCCTGGCTTCAGACTTGCTATGCAGCTAACAATGACCTTGAACTTTTGCTCCTTCTGCTTCTGTCCAATGAACGCTAGGATTACAGATGTGCACCAGTTTATACTGTGGTGAGGATGGAATCCAAGGCTTTGTGCACACTAGGCAAGCATTTTCCAGTTGAGTTACATCTTCAGTAAAATTTCCAGGGAGATTATGTTGATAAAAGTGTGCCTGGAATTCATTTGATTTCTTTCTCTATGTTTCTTGCTGTGACTTTCAGTAGAAGTCTGTCCCGGGCTGTATCTGCTTCTAGGACACTAATGTACAGGTACATCCTCCAAAAGTGTCACTTACCTGTGCGCAGGACACAAAGGCTCCAAATTCTTTAAAATGTAACACTTGTACTATGTTGCTAATGACGGCCTATTCTCTTAAGACTCAAGATTCAAAATTCTAGACTTGTACCTTTCTCCTTCCCCACGTCTAATCCTTTAGAACCCCCCAGGTTTATCTGTTATGCTTCCCACAGATGCATCTTCAATTTCTTTTCTGCAGTCATGATCTGGCTTCTGCTTTCTTTACTAGCTGTTCCTATTACATTCTCATTTTCTTTATTTACATTGCTGTGGGTTGAATGTGAAGTGCCTTGTTTTAACACTTGGTCCCCATTTGGTGGTGCTGTTTGGAAAGCTGTACAATTTTATGAGGTGGAAATCTCTGAAGGAGCTGAGTATCTGAAGAAGGGCCTGGGTTTTATAGCCTGATCTTTCTTCCTGGAGAATTTTTTCCCACCTGCTGAAGTAAAGCTGGAAAACAAGCCAAAGTCTAGTGGCAACCTTTACACCTTACTGCTTGAGGAGCACAATAAAACTTTAGTATTTCCCTCCTCCGTTTTGATTTCTCTTGAAGGTTCTGATGAGAGATCTCTGTGGACCTTTCTCACCTTCTGGTCAGGAAGTTCCAGAGAACAAGGAGCAGAGGGTTGATTGACATTGACACAGACAGTTTCTGGCTCTAAACTGTTGTATTTTCTTTCTCTTCTTTCAGTTAGGTCATAGTAAAAACTTCTACCCATCTCCACTTGGATCTTTCTTTGTGGCATTTTTTTCCCCTGTGTTCATGTTTTATTTAATTTGAAAAAAAAAAAGGTTTAATGTGATATATTTGATAAAGAAATGTAAGGCAATGGAGCTTGAGCTCTAGTAAAGTCACATGATCACTGACTTTTTCTTTTCCTTTTTTTTTTCCCCCAAGACAGCGTTTCTCTGTGTTATAGCTCTGGCTGTCCTGGGACTTGTTCTGCAGACCAGGTTGGACTCACAGAGATCTGCTTGCCTCTGCCTCCTGAGTGATGGCTCACTTACTTTTTTTAATGCTATTTCTTTAACAAAATTTTACAATCTGATTTTCTATTGTTTGAAAACCATAATTTGTAATGATATGTAGGACTTAGTTCTATAATTGATACTTTTTCCCTTTAGGTCAGAAAAGGCAAAGATTTTTTTTTTCTTTCACAATTCTTTCTTTTGAAACAAATCGTATCTACTCATAAAATCATATTTATTCTGCATGCAGTACTAAAATGTTAATATAAATGGATAATTTAAACTTCTACAATACCAACCCACAAGGCAAGGTGTGCCCAGGTCTATAATAGTGCATGACTGACTGATGACTGTGAAGATTTGAGATTGTCTCAAAAAAGAACAATTTTACAATGTTTCAGATACCTGTGAGAACATTGACAAGACTAAGGAAAACAATGTTAGGGCCATTTTTATAGTGTAAGGACTGTGTCTGCCATACACACTGGCCCCATCACTGAGAAAGCTTGAGTCATCTTTCCAACAAGGATGTCATGTCACTCCCAGATTTGGGTATTCATTTTCAACTTCACGTCTTGGATCTCCAGATCCTCCCATCTCATCCCTCTCTGTGTGAGTCATCTTTCCAAATGTGTTCTGCCGCTTATGGAAGCTGAAATAATGAGCCTTCACATTAGACTCCCTGTTGCTTCTTTACAAAATGAGTATGAATCAGATTCTAAGAGCAAAATGTGCCCTTATTTTTCCCTAGAGCCCAAAGAAGAAAAATTCTTATAAATTCTAATCCATTCAAATTGCCTCAAAGATTGGCCTCTGTGGTTTATTTCAATTTTATATAAAATGTTTAGAAACCAAAATAAAGTAGAGTTATAGTGTGAGGAGGAAGAAAGGATTTCTAGAACCTCTCCAAGGAGCAATAGGGGAATATTCAACTGTTAAGTCAATTTTAAAGCACTTTGAAATCTCTGAAATAGCTTAATGGCACGTGCTGAGTCACTCACAGGGAACCCTTGAAGTAGTAAGATAAACTTGGGGTGAAAGTGGATTTTTAAACTTGTCATGTGGAGGACAGCGCTGTCAAATGCCAACCAGAGGCAGTACTATGCCAGTGCTGTTCTCCATAGTGTGGCACACATCTTAGGGAGCATAAAGTAATGGGGCGTTCACTATTTAAATTGTTGTCCTAAAGCAATCATGGTGCAGTGGTGGTGATGCTGGGCCTTGACTGTGTAGTGAAGGGAGAGTGTTAGCATTTACGTGTTAGGATGTAAGAGCCTCTGAGTACCCAATAGTTGAAATCAAGCCAGTATGAGAAGCAGTGTCCTTTAATGGACTTTTTCACTTATAAACCTTAACTGAGTTTATATAGGAACTATTTAAATGGGGTTATGGTTTTGTCCGTCTTCTCTGGAGGGTTCCAATGAAGATGATAGAAACAAGAGTATCACCTGGCCTTCAGAAATGGTAGGAACTAAAGAGGCACATGTCTAAAACAGCAGGGAATGTGGGGGATAACAGCATGTGAGGCTGGAACCACAGCAGAGGTCAGAACGTGGACAACCTTTTAAACAAAGGCTGTAGGACTGAGGTCTCAGGATGGATGATATTGTGAGGCACTACACATGTGACATCCTTTCTTCCTTTAAAATGTTGCTCAGTTCTTAAATACTATCAGAAATACGAATACGGCTCTTCCAGTACTTCCTTTTGTCTTGGTATCCAGCATCTCCAGGCCTTGCACTGAGGAGCAGGGGACTAGCAAGGCCAGGAGAACGGAGTGGGAGGGATGCTGGGCAGTCACTGCACAAGCAGTCAAGTAAACATGAGGATGTGTTCTAAAAGCTTTCGGGACATTTTAACACTCCAGAAAAGCATTTATTCTTTTTCTTTCTTTGGAAAGAGCCCACATATTTTTTTCCACAGCAACTAAAGTCTGTTTGTGTGCAAATGGATTCAAATGCATAACGAAAGCCAAGGTATCAAAGTCCTGTTCTTATCTATTTAAATCTGTGTTTCCACTCTGCTACCTTTAGGCTTCCCTTCCATGAGAACATTAACTTTATGTGCAGGTTCTTCAGTTTTATTATGTCTCATGAGGTCTCTGCAGCTGGTTGTATTGTAATTAACAGTCCAGAAAAGTGTGACCATTTTCCAGTTGCTGTTAGAATCCCACGTGTCCTCCTCCTTATAATCAGCAAAGGTAAAGAGTTGGTTTTACAATTATAGAATGAAATTTTAAGTTAAAGCCTGCCATCATGGTGCACTCCTTTAATCTCAGCACTTGGAGAGGCAGGTGGATCTGAGTTTGAGGCCAGCCTAGTTTACATGATGAGTTCCAGGAGTGGACTATAGTCAAAGGAAGTAGAATTAGTTAAAACTTTTGGTTCTCAACTAGTTCTGGAAAGCCTGCAATGGAAAGCATTAATTGCTTATTTTTTTTCCTCAGTGCTGGGGATTGTATCCAGTTTTTTGTATAAAAGACAAATGTTTTACCACTGAGTTACAATCTCAGCTATCTCTTTACTTTCTTTTTCTTCCAAGTCAGAGTTGCGTCTCTAAGTCATCCTAGCTGGCCCTGAACTGACTCTGTTGTTTAGACAGACTGGAGGATGTGATTCTCCTGCCTCTTGCATAGCTAGGATGGCCTGTGTGTACTGCCAGGCCTGGCTCTTTGGATCATTCAGAGGCAGTCTTAGGTTGTCCTTTCTTCTTTTTAAAAGAGGGAGAGTACTGGTTTTCCAGGACTGAAGTAACCCTAAAAGCTCCTGTGAGAGACTGTTGTGGACGAGCACAATCTAGCTAATGTTCTATGACTGTATCTATTGATTACATAAATTGGTACCTTCAGGCACTGATGAAAGATAGTGCTTCTCACCACTGACTCACCTGAAATCTTTGGCTTGTTTAGAAGGCAGCAGGAGTTTAGTGAGTCAAGGTGAATCAATTACTTCAAACTTCACTTAATGTTTGAGATTCACAGCTGCTTTCAGGGGAGAAACAAAATATTGCATGAACTCTAGTTAGTATATAATAAAAACTCGGGGCCAGATAGTTGGGGAAAAGCTGGAATATCAGAGCAATAGAGAAACAAACCACAGGTACTTCTCACTCAGTCAACTGCTCAGGCCTGTCTCCAGGAATCCTCGAGTGGAATGCCTCCAAGTCCTGGGGTGGAAGGGAAGAAAACTGGGAAAGCTGAAAAACCCTCTTGCTCCACCCAGCTCTCTTAACTTCCTCTTTCCACATTCCTAAATCTAGGATTAAAGGTGTGGGTTGCCACACCCTGACCCCTCTTGGCTCTGATATTCCAGATTAATTTTATTAAATATATATCACTACAGTGAAGCATTAACCTAGTTAATCTTTACCAATAAAAAATCAGAAGTCAGGTATTGGAGAGAAAACATGAAAGGTCAGAGAAGCAGGAGAGCAGTTGCAGTCGCTTCCTGCTTCTCCGGCTCCTCCGACGAAGGGTGGAGATCCTGAGTCCCCATCTCCACTTCCTGTCTCCTCTCTCTACGGTCTCCAGTCTTTCCAATCTCTATGATCAGCTAATGGCTAGCTCTGCCTTCTGACTCCATGCAAGCTTTATTTGTCAGAACACAATTAAAATATCACACAACAGAGAAACAACATCCTCTGCCACTTGACACCCAATTACTTCTGATCGAACCCATAGAAAGCCATTTTTCTCTTAGCACATTTGCCTGCTCTGTGAGCTTCCAGACCAGCTCTCCAACCTGCCGTCCTCACGGAGGTCAGGAAACCGTTCTCTGAAAGGCCCAGTGGCAAAGAATTTGCAGCTCCCCCTCATCTTCTTCCTTTATTCTTGACCTTAGAAACACTTTAAAATCATTCTGAGACCACGGTTGTGTTAAAGCAGCGCTAGGTTTTGCCACTGCCTTCTCCCACTGCCTCTACAGCTCACAGCTACCACGAACCCCAGTTTAAGGATAACTGTGATCATAGTGACATCAACTTGCTAGAGTCTTAAGACAGGAACTGTGTGGTCTTAGACTTAAACATTTCTATACAATTCTAGCCTTTCCCGTTTGTGTGGCACTGGGGGTAGGACTTGGGGTTTTGTGCCTGTTAGGGAGTGAGTGCTCTACCTACTGGGCACATCTCCAACCCAACCTTCACCCCTTCCATTGCTGTACTTCTATTTCCATGAATTGGTCCTTGATGCTGACGGTTTTTCACAAAGAGTGAGCCTTTGTAAACAACATCATAAGAATATATACCACTAGTGATGCTACTAACACTGAAATCACTGCATTTGAATTTTTCATTATTTCATGAGTGAATCTAGTGAACATTATCAAGTGGCTGCCATCTCCTAGCACTTTGCTGAGAGCTAGATCTATGGCTGTGTACAAGACAAACTTGTCCACAAAGATTACACATGACTGAATACTGGAAGGCATGATTCACAACTGAGAGTCCAGTGGTTTTAGATTCCTGATGTTGCCCGTCTAGTCCATCAATATTTGCATTCTGTGGTAGATGGATTAGATGTATAGTAATCTAGACTTCAGAAGAAACCTTGGATTAAGGAATGGTTTTAGCCATTTGGTTTATTGAATTAACTTGCCACTCTGTACTTTATCCAGTTCTCAGATATTGTAATTAGTCAAGGGTTCAGATGTTGAAAAGGGCAACTTCAATACAATGACTAGAGCCTGTGCTCAGTGATGTTCTAATATTGCTTTAAGAGCTTATTAAAAAATACCTTGTGAACCAGTTTCTAGACCTCTTTTCAGAGACTCTGGCTAAGAACAAAGCCAGGAAATTGTATTTTATTAAGCCTTGTATAATTCTGAAGTATGCAGGCCATGGTGTAAAATTTGATAAGTTACTGCTTAATATGGAAGACAAAGATGTCCTTCTTCCTCAGTCCTTCAAGAATGCACATTATTACTAGGCCCACATTCTCCAGGCCCACGTTGCACATCCCTAAGGAGCCTTGGTCTTCTGTCTTGTTTCCTGTACAGTTGCCCAACACATGCTTCCTCCTCTTTGATTCTGACTACAGCTGTGTTTGTGCATGATTATTTTGTGTGTATGTTTTTATGTGCACAAGATGTATGACTGGTGTTTGTGCAGGTTAGAAGAGGGCATAAGTACCCTGGAAATGGAGTTACAAATGGCTGTGAGCCTCCATGTGGCTTCTGAGAATTGAATCCAGGTCCTCCATGAGAGCAACGTGTGCTCTTAACTGCTGAGCCATCTCTCCAGCCTCAGGTTTTTTTGATGTATTTTCTTGATTTATGATGGTTTCTTATTTCTAGTCCTGGCTCTTCTTGAATATTATATCCTTCAGAACTTTCCCCAAAATAATGACATGACAAAGTTGAATTGTGCTTACGATGGTCAGGAGAAGCCATTATTGGCAGTGTCTTAGTATCTTAATGGAAGAGCACAGAGCCAGGATGTCCACGAGTGCTTTGAAGTCCAGGTTACATCCACTCCTTTAAACAGGCACTTAATTAATAGGGTATGTTGTGATAGTTTTACACTTGTAGATTTTTGAGGTGAGGGATGCCAAGTGTCTAGGGATAGAACTCTTATTTATGTTTTCTTTTTTCTTTTTGAGAGTTGATATTCTTTCATGAGATTCTTGAGATAAACAGAAAAGTTATTTTCAGCTTTTATATTCCATGTAAGAATTTTCTGGAAGAATGATGTCATATTAATGACAGTGGTAGAATGATGAAATCATATTAATGTAGATACTGAGTAGGATGTGTGAAGATGGTTGGGCTTCCCATTTTTTCTAAATAAAAATGATTCTAGTTATATAAGATTTCTAGTATTTTCTTTATTTAGCTTTATTTTCTTACAGTAATGTATGCACTTGAATTTGTAGTATTTCTTGGAATCAGTCGAAATTGAGAATGTGTGCTACCTTTTTAAAAAAATATGTAAAGTATTTTTTAGGATATAGTGTTCATAGAGACCTTTGCTTTATCTCTATCTTTTTTCATTTTGAGACAGAGTTCTTTCTACATAACCCTGGCTTTCCTGGAACTCACTATGTAGACTGTCTTGTCTACAAACACACAGACTAGCCTCAAACACACAGAGGGCTGGCATTAAAGACCTGTACCACTAACCGGACTGAACAGCTTTCTCTTAAACAGGGACATCAAGAAAGTTATTTCTAGCATTTCTTATTGATTAGATACTGGAGATAGTTAGATGTAAGTTTCTGCCACATGTATGTATGTGCACCATGCCTGGTGCCCACATAGGTCAGATCCTCTAAACTGGAGTTGGTGGCTGTGAGGCACACTGTGGAAGCTGGGAATTGGAAATAGGCCCTGTACATGAGCAGCAAGTGCTCCTAACTACTGAGCAACCTCTCCATCCCCCTAGTTCCCATAATTTTAAAAGAGAAAAAGTAGATAACACTGAAGTAATTATTAAATTTAAATGAATGTTTCCCAATAAAAGAAAGATTGTTTTATAAAGGATTCTTGTAAGGCTAGCAATAAAAGGCTATAAGTGAAAAAATCTTATAATGCACTAGACCTAGTTCTCACAATGTTTTTTCTTTCTATTATTTATCTAAGGAGAAAATGAGGGGAGTTCCCCCCACAGTCATTCCTTCATCAGCTCTTGTCCCCATTGAGGGCTTAGGCATGCACTCTTCTCAGACATCAGTCATGTGACACTTCAGTTCTGCTTTCCAGCTGTGAGTTGCTACACACACACACACACACACCATTTTCTTATCATTTCTCTTTTTAAGAGTATTTTTTTTTGAGATGTAGCTCTTTTGATTGATTACATTTTAGTATCAAATGTTTTTTTAATTGTTTGTCTTCCTCATTCAGATACTGGATTCTCAAGGTCTTTCACATTTGAAGGTTATCTATAATAAGCTCTTTTACTGTTTATTATAAAATAAAAGTTGGGGATAAATATTAAAGATTAAAACCTGGAATAAGAGTTGCTTCACCTCCTGCTATTGCTTCTTTCTTTTCCAAGGACTTTTCTTTTCTTTTTTTTTTTTTTCCCAAGGACTTTTCTTTCTCTAATCCCTCGTCAGCCAAGGTCCATTCCCATCAGCTGAATGTGAACCCCGACTCTTGAACAAACATCAGACATCAGACCACAATACAGAAAAAAATTCCTTAACAGTTTTCTGCTACTTTAATAATGAAAAGGAAGTCATAAGCACATGAATTTCTAAGTTACATTTATTCAAGACTGTGGATATTAATTTCTTTCCCTGTTTGGTAAATAATCATCTTCAGATTTCCAAGGGTGACTTAATGTGTCATATACTTCCTTTGACTTCTTTTCTCTCCTGTGAATGAAGAAATATTTTCCCTTGAAATTCTATAATTTAATTATGCTACATATTATTACTATATTATTACTTAGACTATAGCCTATAGTCTTCTGAGGTTTTTATTCTACCTCCCACATTGACTCATAAGATCTATTAATATGTTTTTGGTTGTGAGCCTAGCCTTTAACAGCTGAACCATCTCTCCAGCCCAAAAATTTGCAGGCAAATGGAGGGATTTGGAGAATATCCTCCTGAGTGAGGTATCTCAAACCCAGAAAGATAAGCAGGGGATGTACTCACTCATCAGTGAACTCTAAACAAAAAAAGCAAAAAGCAAAGCATGTCCAAGCTGCAAACCACAACCCCTGAACAGCTTTGGATCTGAAACACCTGGGAGTGGCACCTTGGATCCCACTCCCCCTAGAGGAACACCTGACTCAGCCTTGATGTTGGGGTGAGGAAACTGGATCTGCCAGGAGTGGATGCTGAACTGAGCATTACTGGAACCTTGGGACCTCCTGCCCATGCTGGGGAGGAGATGGGGAGATGTGGAGAAGAGAGAGTGATTAGAGAGGGTGGGAGGGGGAAGAGACGTTGAATAAGGATATACATGGATAGAAAATGTGACTTTATTCATAATAAAAAAGAGCTATTAATATGGAAAAAGTAGAGTTCGAGGACACTGCTCAGTAATTGTTACCTAACAAGGGTGATGTCCTTGGATTTGCTTCTCAGTACCAACCACAAAACAAGCAAACATGTGAGTAAGCAAGAAACATGGTTACTGAATCTGAAATGTCCCTATTGGCTCATGACTTAGATGTCTATTCTTCTTCAGTGGAACTATTTTCAGGGGATTTTAATCCTTTAGTAGGTGGGGTCTAGCTGCCAGAAGTGGGGGGCTTTTAGGGATCTAACTGTGTGCTTTGCTTCTGGGTCCACTGTAGTGTAAAGAATCTTTCTTCTATATTCCTTTTCCCGTGAACTGAGCTGCCTGACATGTCTTTCCTGCCAGGACACATTGAAACTCAAAACTCTCACTTGTTGTCTTGAGATTGTCCTCTCAGAAGTTTCTGACAACAGGAAACTCTTTGATGTGAGTGGATTAATGCACATTGGATGCGAGTCACTCAGAACCTAGCACTGATTTCCATAACTGAGTTATTAAAACAGTAAATTGTATCTACTACATTTGACAAATTCTATAATTCCATAATGTCCCTGATGTTGATGTAGTGTTGGAAGCTGGTGTACTGTTCATGGTTAATTTATATATTTTCTATATGATGTCTTTCAGGCAAATCCAGGGCTCATTTGTCTGTTTCTACAGTGTATATCTTTTATGCTATGATTCACCCAGTAATGGAGAAGACAGAAAGCAATATCCCAAGTTCTTTGCAGCTACTACTCTTGATTTTGATGAGGACTAAAGGGAAGAGTAGACAGCACATCAGGTTTCTTGTTGGCAGCATTGACTCTTGACATTTTTGGTGACAGCAGGGACTGTGTAGCCACTTTTACTGGTTCTAGAATGACTGTCCTTAGGACTTAATGCTGCACAGTAATAGTGATGATTTCATGCAGATCCCCGAAAGATCAGCCTCATTTTTGTTTACCAGACTTCTCAAAATCTGACCCTAAACAAGGCATTTTAATACAGTAATTTTCTGCAAAACTAGACAGATTTGGTTAAAAAGATAGACTAGCAAAGGAGGTTTATGTAATGGATTGTGTTTATATTCAGTCTTTCTCTTATATTAAACTTCCTTGTTTTGGCCTTTACTGTTTTTCTGGCTCTTTTCTTCCTTTTTTCAGTCTATAGATCAGGCAGACTTGAACTTGGGATCTTCCTGCCTTGGCCTCCTAATAGCTGGTATTATGGCCTCTGTTATAAGGTCCATACACTTAGTCTTTACCAAAGTGAAGTTTTATTTTGTGCTGTAATTGATCTTTAACACACTGACTGCTTTTCTTCTGTTGAGTCAGAGTTCTCTTACAGGGTAGACCACCTAGCCAGGAGCTCACAGGAATCAGCCTGAACCTGCCTCCTGAGTGCTGGGACAAAGGTATGTAGCGGGATTATGCTGGTAATGTCAATATTTATCCCGCCTATGGGTTAAAAAAAGCTGATTGGCCAAAGGCAAACAAGAAGTGTGGGCGGGGCTACCAGATTAAGAAAACTTTGAGCACAGGAAAAACAGAGACAGATGACACAGAGAACTGCTACAGACGTGACACGAGACAGCAGCAGACACAAAGGAAAGAAGCTAAAATGCTGCTCTGAGAAAAGGTACCAAGCAGTGGGGCTGAACATGATGGGTTAGTTCAGATAATGAGTTAGCAAATTATATGTCTGGGCCTTAGGTCAATCAGCATAAAAATAATGTAAGCCTGTGTGTGATTATTTGAGGCAAAGCGGGCCTGAGAGTGAGACTAAGCCTCTGGTTCAGGCCTGGAAAGTCTGGGTCAGAACCTTTTACAACAAAGGAGTGTACTACCATATCTGCCTAAATGCTCATTAAAATGCCTAAAGTTTTGACTTGGTAAATAAATACTCAAGAAAACAAACAAAATCTTTTGATGAAATAATTTTATGACTAGTGATGTTTTTAATTAACAGAACATTTAATGTACATTATAGTAAGTATAAAACACTGGAGAATTATGGAAATAATCATTTAAATATTAAGTGATTTTTTTTATAAGCAGCTGCTCCCACTTGGAACCTGTGGTTACCCCTATATGTGAGTGGCATTGTTACTATAAAGTCAGTTGTTATTTTGGAACTGATTGTTGAATGGATGGTGCTTTTCTTATCTCTCCCCTTCCCTCTCTCTCTGTTTAGAATTTCTCTGTGTAACAGTCCTGACTGTCTTTGTAGTCCAGGCTGGCACTGAACTCAAAGAGATCTGTAGAACTGGGATTTTTGGCCCATCTAGCTGGTGGCTTAGACTTATAGTCTTAGACTGACTAGTCTTAAATAATCACACAAAGGTTTATACTGATTTTATGCTGATTGTCCTATGGCTCAGGCATATTGCTTGCTAGCTAACTCTCCTTTTTTTCAATTAAAAGGATTTTATTCTTTTTTTGATTTTTATCAAAAATTTTATTACAGACATAGATTGAAAGTACAATGACTACTTAGTCAAGAGATGACAAAATTTGACAATTGCATTCTTAGTAATCTACTTTAACATAAAATGAAATCTAACATGGAAAATACAGAATAGTAATAAAAATGAGGAAGATATAAGCCATAGGAAAAACATATATTCATATATAGATATATGTAGTCAGAAGTTTCTCTGTCCCACACAGCTGGTCCTGTAGTTATATTAATTATAGACAGTTTGGCATTTAGCTCAGGATTATTACTTGCTAACTCTTACTCTTCAGCTAGCTAATGATTTTTATCCATGTTTAGTCACTTGTCTAGTACCTTTTTCTCAATGTAGCATTGTTATCTTCCTCTGCATCAGGTTGCTATCTCTCTACTTCTTTCCAAAAGGGTGCACATCTTCTTCAAATGGGCACCAACTTGGAACCAAGTTTTCAAATATATCTTTTGATAAAATCTCTCACAGACCTAAGTATCTACTTGCTAGCTAGCTCTTTTATCTTAATTTAACTCATTTTCATTAATCAGTCTTGCCATGTGGCCCATGGCTTATTTATTTCATTACATTTTGCTTTATGGGCATCTGGATCATGTCTTTTTGACTCTGTCCTCCTTCCCCATCTATGCTCTGATTTTTGCTTACCTTTAAGATGTCTACCATAGGCCAAGACAGTTCTTTTACTCACAACATAAAGACATCTCACATCAGAAATCCTCCTGCCTCAGCCTTCCAAGTGCTGGTATTAAATGCATGTGCCACTGCTGTCTGGCCCCTTTTGGTTTTGTTAATGACACTTTGGTCATTGTCCACAGCTTTTCTAAGTATTTTAATAGAAAAGGAAACGATCATTTTGAGATTTAAAAACTCATAATTAGATCTAATGTGAACTTTAAGATCTCATCCAATTTTAAGTCGTTCCTTCTATGTTGATTATCTATTGCTACCTGCCGAACTAACTTAAAACTTAATTGCTTAGGAGTCAAGAAGAAACACTATTCTTAATATGTCACCAAACAAAATACCTAGAAATAAATTTAGTAAATGAGATGGAGATCTCCTTAATGAAAATTATAACATGAATAAAGAAATGGGAGACACAAAATGGAGAGCTATCATATGTTCATGGATCAAAAAAAACCCCAATAACATTATATAATGTTTACATTACCCATGGCATCCTCCACTGAAGCACCAAGATTCTTCACAAAGCAAGAAAGAAAAAAATCCTAAAATTCCAATGGAAATAAATAAAATCCCAAGGAGTCAAAGTAATTTCTATGTATCCAAGAGAAACTAAACTTTCAGGAAAGATAAAAAAACAGAAAATTAAAACATAGAATGAAAAATTATATATAAAGGAATCTAGAAAATAAAAATAAGATGATATAGAAAATAAGACAAAAAGCATTAGTAAATCTAGACTCATCATATAATAAGACAATTAATCAAATATACAAAAACTATTAGCTCCCATGAAGTGGGATTTTGTTCTATTACATTGTAAATATTTTTTCTTCTTACTGGTTTAATAAAATGCTGATTGGCCAGAAGGCAGACAGGAAGTGTGGGCGGGACTACCAGACTAAGAAAACTCTGGAACAGGAAGAGCAGAGCAGAGATGCCAGCAGAGAGAGATGCCAACAGACACAGAGGAAAAAAAGTGGAAATGCTGCTCTGAGAAAAGGTACCCAAGCCACATGGCTAAACAGATGAATGGAAATGGCATGAATTAAGATCGAAGAGCTAGCTAACAATATGCCTGAGCTACAGAACAATCAGCATAAAATTAATATAAGCCTTTGTGTGATTATTTGGGGCAAAGTGGCAGCTGGTCTGTGAGAGGGTCTGAACCTGGCGGCTAGGCTAGAAAGGACAGGTAAGAAACTTCCTATTACACTCCCATGCACCCAATGTTGTTTAAAAGTATAAAAATTTACCAAATTGTCACAAATAGATAAATTTGGTAAGTTCACAAACATATTTTACAGACCATGGTATAATACTGAGTGATACATGGTATAATACTTCTGAGTGATACTAATACCTTTATCTGCATTCCAAGTCAGAAAACTTATAATTCTGTTTTAAGGGTACAGGAAAACATAAGCACTGGCCAGGTATTTGGTCTCAAAAAAAGCCAATGAAGGCTAAAATGAGTCATCTGAACGTAGAACATAAGATGAAAAATCAAGGCAAAAATCATTTGGAAAGACTCCAAGGGGTTGTGAATTAAAGAAAAATGGTTACATAAGTGTCCAGAGGAGATCACCATGGAGATAACAACCTATTTAGAGCTGGGTGATAATGGAAGACCTACTCATCAAAACTGCTGAGAAAAAGAACACAGGTCAATGTGAAGATAATTGGGTTATGTGCCAACTCAAAGAGCTAAAGAAAATCAATGAAAGCAAGGCTGAGGACAGAATAAAAATAAAAGAATAAAACAGAAAAAAAGAAATACCAAAATCAGTGAAAGCAAAAATTAGATTTTAAAAAATTTATTTTGTGTGTATGTATTCAGGTACACCTGCGCACATGTGTGTGGAGGCCAGTGGTAAACATCAGTTGTAGTTTCTCAGGGTCTGCCTGCCTAGAACTCACCAAGTGGACTAGACTGGTTGGCCAGAAAGCCCCAGGAATTCCCCTGTCTCTACTTCCACAGTGGTGCAATTATAAGTGGGTGCCACCATGCCTAGTTTTCATAAAATTAATTTATTTAACTTATGGAATATTTTGCATGCATGTAGACTGTGCACTGTGAACATAAAGTATGGTTGGAGATCAAGAAAGGTGTCAGATCTTCTGGAAATGGAGCTACAAACGACTGTGAGGCACCCACATGCTTGAAATTGAACTGGGATCCTCTGGAAGAGCATCCAGTACTTTTAACTGCTGACATTTTTTTTAGCCTAGTTTTTTAGGTGGGTTTTAGGGGTTAAACTCAGGTTCTCATGCTTGTAAGGCAAATACTTCACTGGCTGAGTTACCTTTGCAACCTCGAAATCTGGTTATTTATAAGATCTTAAGCACATATAAATTTGTATATGTGAAATTCATCTCCTGATTGTTCTGCCAGAGAAGAAAGGGAGTATCTATATTCCTTAGAATGTGCAGTTTGCTATATTATCACATCCTACAGATGTCACACTTTCTTTAGCTTTCAGTGCCTGTTTATATTCTGAGAAATGAGAAAATATTGCCTTTTTAAAACTAACATAATAATGGATTTCCTAATATATTTTCTAAAGCATGGTAGTCCAGTTACACATTTTTGCATTTGTGTGTGTGTGTGTGTGTGTGTGTGTGTGTGTGTGTGTGTGTGTGTGTGGTGCTGGAGATCAAACCCAGGGTCTCATGCATGTTAAGCAAGCACCATACCACTGAGCCACTCTCCAAGCCTTTAAACCAAAAATATCTGAGGCAAAATTAAATATAAGTATACAAGTGCATATTTAAGGCAGAAATAATTTTACAATTTTCACAGAAAGAAAAGTGGAGTAGTGTAGCAGGCTTTCTTCTGACCGCCAACCAGCTCCCAAATCATGAAATGGAGACTTGTTAGTTAGGCTTGTCCTATTGGCTCTTATAACATAAACTAACTTGTTTCTCTTCAGCTACATTTTGCCTCAGTGATTTTTACCTTTTTTCATTTTGTATGTCCTACTCTGTGTCTGTCTGTCTGTCTGGCCTTAGGCATATCCCTTTCTTTCTCTCCACTCTCTCCTTTCTAGCCTAGATTCCTTCTCCTACTTACTCTTTCTGTCCACCAGCTCCTCCAGCCCTCCTCTGCCTAGCTATTGGCCTTTTAGCTTTTTATTAGATCAACTAGGTGCCTTAGACAGACAAGGTAAAACAACACATCTTTACATAATTAAACAAATGTAACACATCTTTAACTATGTTAAGGTAATATTCCACAAAAGAGTAGAAAGCATGTGTGGCAAAACCAGAATTTCTACTTAGTCACTGTGAGTGAGGGGTTTACTTCAAACACACATAAGATCTGGTGAATTCTATGTTTCTCTCAAAATTTCAGGATTTGGCTTTGTTTAGTTTGGTTTAATGTTCTGCATCTGTCTGTTCTCTTTCATAGTCTAGTTCTGCCATATACAGGATGGTACCACCTGTTTTATTAGTTACTCATGAACTGTTTCATAGGCTTTTTATTTGAAGAACTAGCAAATGCTAGAGAAAAGCCTGCATTTTATTGAGTAGTTAAATTTATATAGCTGTAGTTTCTACTACTTTTCTCTTCTATGAAGCTCTAATTTCCTTGTCCAAATTGCTCAGAATGTTGCTGTGAAATGAGTAATAAATGAGTTTTTCAGTCAGGTTATGTTTGTAGACTAATTTAAGGCAATCATCCTAGATGCTAAATCAGAAAAGCTTTGCATCCTTCTTTTCCATGCTTTGTAGTTAAGGAGAAATGGTGTTATTACTCTAGAATTGTAATGATTTGTTCTTTTTCAACTCAAAATGCATTCTTAGCCTCTTTTATTAGAATTAGCTTTGCTATTACAGAGTTCTAGTTTCTTTGTCTTCAAGGCCAAGCTGTATTTAAGTCACTTTAAGGTAAAATTGGCCTTGCTGATCTTTGTCAAAATGAAATGGGCAAGACTAGAAATTATGTTCAGTTTAGTAGATATTTATTGAACACCTTCCTTCCTTCCTTCCTTCCTTCCTTCCTTCCTTCCTTCCTCCCTCCCTTCCTCCCTTCCTTCCTCCCCTTCTCTCTTGAGTTAACATTTATCTGAGTAGGGACCTTCTGTCCTGGAACTCACTTTGCAAACCAGATTGTCCTCAAACTTGGACATTTGCTGTCCTTGCCTCCCAAGAGCTGGTATTAAAGGCATGCACCATCACCACCTGGCTGAATTTCCTTTTGTAAAAGAAGTATAACCAGAAAAATTAGTTTGCCTACTGCAAATATGAGTGACTGATGATACAAAAGCCAAGAGTCACACTGGATATTTCAACTTTGTCTGAAAGAAGTGCCAACAATGGAAAGGTTGGATAGGACTCATTCAATTGACAAATTCTTGGTAAGCACTTATGACACAGGATGGAATACAGCTGTCAAGGTAGAGCTGGAGGGATGACCTTGTAATTAAAGGCTTACACTGCTTTTTCAGAGGACCGTTCATATTTTTAGTACCCATATCAGAAAGCTCACAATCTTCTATCATTCCAGTTCCAGGGTATCTGACACCCTCTTCTGGTTTCTGCAAGCACCTGTACTCATGAACAAATACCCACATATACACATACATATAATTAAAAATAAAATAATAAATCTTAAAAAAGTTTTATTGACTGAGGTGTCTCCCAGCCTGCTACTGCTTATCTTTATAATGAGGTGCTGGCAACTCTGTGAACTCTAAGCCTTGTGTCTAGTTCTCATTCTCTTGCTGTTTCCACCAGATCTGTAGCTATTTACTCCACTGAAGTCTGGATACCTCCCAGGCCATGCATCAGATTTGAAGTCAACTTTTTCCAAAATCTTATAGTGTTTGGTATCTTGATCACCTCTCATGAGTCACTAATTGTTTAAATGCCATTCAGAAAGATAAATTCTTCCCAGAAGAGTTTCAGTGGAGATTTCCCAGATCCATTAGAGGAATCATAATCTCTGGCAGCCAAAGCCTCACAAAAGACTTAAGTAAGTCTTGACAGACTTTCTTCCTTTCTCATGTGCTGCAGAATATATGTTGTTGGGATAGAGACATGTAAACAATGCTAACCTCACCGTATATCTACATTAGAACTTTTGGATAACCAGGTATATTATCAGTGGTAATACTTTAAGGGGAATCTTCTTTCCTAAGCAGTAGCTATTAGCAACAAGCTTAAAATATTTACTAAACCATGATAAAAACATACTCAAGTCACCCAGACTTTGATGGTTCATTTATAAGGCAGGGCCAGAGTAAATATAGGATTATTAAGGCTGTGGAATTTGGGGAATATTAAATAAGTGTTGGCAGGCAGAGGCAGAGATTCATCTGGATCTCTGTGACTTCAAGGCTAAACAGAGTCAACAGTGGCACACACACCTTTGGGATCCCATGCTTCTGCTCCCAGTACTTGGGGAACATTCTCCTTTAATTCAAGCATTAGGAAGTTTGAACCAGGAAGTGATATGGTTAGGCAGAGAAAGGTGTACAAGGCAGGAGGAGATAGTTTTCTCCTTTCTTTTCACAATGTGATTTCATTTGCTTCCCCTATTCAGTTTGAGGATTTGTGGGGCCAGGTTCTACCTTTTTCAGCTGAGGAGATGTCAAGGTGAGAAGTGGCTGTGTCTTGTTCCTTTGTCTCTCTGATCTTTTAGCATTTTCCCCAAAATCTGGCTCCAGGTTTTTATTAAATGACAAATTGAGATTTGTGCAACAATCCTTGCTATATTACAAGAAGAAACACCTAGTGAAGTTGGGTTAAGCACAAAGCCTTAACAATCTTTAACAGACACTGTAGGAAAAATTTATCAGTAATTATCTTTCAGAAGTTTTACATATTTTATTAGCTTCCACAATAGTATTTTTTAATAAAAAGAACCTAAGATGTAGAAATAAAGTAGGTAGCCTAAGATTATATGGCTGTACATTATATGAAGGAGCTTGGTTCTCAACCCAGTCTTTGAACTCTTTACCCCAAATAAGCATCACCATAACTATGGGTTGATATTGCTTCTTAGCACATTAATATTTTGTGGTAGACGTGGTTAATGAAGATATAGATAATTCACTGCTGTTGTTGCTTTTGTACTTTTTAGAGAAGCAGGTTCTCACTAGATAGCCTTGGCTGGCTTAGATCCTGATATGTAGCTGAAGCTGGCCTTCAACTCAAGAGATCCACCTACCTCTGCCTCCTGAGGCAGTGTTGAGTACTGGTCATAAATAATTCTTCAACACAATTTTCAGTGAACATGAGTTCTTGCTTTTATTTGGGATGGAAAGTTTTAAAAAGTGAGAAAGGACACAAACTTTTTCTTTTTTCTCCCCTAAAGCAAGAGTCAAGAAATGGCTAAGTATATTTATTTGGTTTCTATGCATGGTCGGTACAGAACTTCAGTTGAAATAAAACCGCAAAACAATTAATATAAGTCTTTTTAAAAAATTTTATTTCAGGTTGTAGAGAAGACTTAGTTGTTCAAGAGCACTGGCTGCTCTTACAGAGGACTTGGATTCAGTTTCCAGCATCCACATGGCAGCTCACAGTCAGCTTTAACTCCAGTTTCAGGGGACCTGACACCCTCTTCTGGCCTGCATGAATACTGCATGTATACGATGCACAGAAATACATGCAGGTAAAACAGCCATATAAAAATAATAAACAAAATATTTGGAGAATTAAAAAAAAATTTATTTCTCTCCATTGTGAGTCTGGCTACCAAGATGTCATGATGCTAAGCTCAAGAAATGTGCAATTGAGAAAGATCTGGGGAGGTTGGATCAGAGCAAGGGAGTGCACTTACTTGGAGAAACATCTTGAAGGCTCATAAAGAAGAAAGATTACAGGCTGTATTTATGTGTTTTTGCCAGAGGTGGGTGAGTCTAAGCAACTTGCTCTATAAAGTTGTCTTGTAGAAGTTTTTGGAATGTATTAAATTTAAGATCATGTTTTTTGTTTGTTTTTGTTGTTGGTTTATACTTACCTTTGTTTTAAATTGAGAAAATCATCTGTGATTTTTTTTTAGAGAACATAATATATTCATGCTTTACCCTCACTTTATCAGTTCACTGTAATCTCAGAATAAAGGGCTTTGGAAGAGCTGAAGTCAGGTTTTCTTTTGTCTGGGTGGGTGAGTCGTGGGTAATCAGAGTCCCAAAGTTCTACTCCAGAGGTTATAATTGGTCTCTGTGAGTGTTGCTTCAGGTGAGCCTATTTATTAAGTTGATAGCTATAGTTCACAACTTACACTGGGTAATTTTTCTCGTGAATTTATTTCAGTTACATGGATGTAGTAGTGAATTTTCTCATTGTGGCAACTGTGACATCACAACTTCCAAAACAATGTAAAGAAGGAGGAACTTAATTTGGCTTATTGAGGTGTGCATTTCATCAAAGCAGCAGGGCACTTTAAATTCATTTTATTTAAGATTCAACTGGGCCGTGGTGACACACACCTTTAATTTTAGCACTCAGAGGTAGGGGCAAGAGGATCTCTGTGAGTTGGAGGCCAGCCTGGTCTACAGAGAGAGTTCCTGGACAGCCAGAGCTACATAGAGATTGTCTTTTTCACAAAAAAAACCTTATTTGTATTTATATGTATAAGTGTGTGCATCTAAAAATGTAAAAAAAAAAAATCTGCTCTTGTATTTCATTAGCTTCATGTTCTACTTGGGGTAAGTATGACCCACTGTCTCCTACCTTTTGAAGCATAGGCGGGTTACCTAGCTCAAATGGTAACCCAGAGTTTGGCAATAAGTCTATGAAGGCTCTCTATCTCAATGTCATCAGAGCCACTGGGTGGAAATCTAGGTATTGTCCCTTCCTCAGATGGAGATGGACCTGGGGATGAAGTCTTTATGCAATCCCTATAGGGATAGTGATTTTGGGCTGTAGTCTTGGTAGGTTCCTTTCCTCAGATGGTCACAATGAGCTGGATAGAAATAGCCACCAGGAGATGCAGAACTGTAGGCAGGTACTCTCCCTGAGGAGAACCCAAGAAGAGCGCAAAGTATTGGCTAGCTCCATACCACAGACTGGAATTTCAAAGGGGGCTGAAACCTGGTTTGGTCCTCACCTCAGATGGCCAAAGAATTAGTGCTCACCTCTCAAATCACTGACTGGGACCTGGAGCTGCAGTTGAAGCAGATGTGAGCTCTAACTTCAGGTGGAGTCAGAGCTGGGTGTTGAGGCTGAAGTCTCAAGCACTGATCGTCGACCCAGAAATCTTTCTTGATGTGCTTTCCAGCAACCAAAGGTAGAGAAAAGAAGTTCAGGGACCCCCAGAAAATTGCTGTGGATCTTGGTGTGCTTCTACCCCAGAGGTTTCTGGCCTGCCCAGCTGATGATCCAGACACAGAGACCTGCAGTCCCAGACCTACTAGCCCCATGGTCTGGAGCTGCTGCTTAGGCCCTCAACATTGACTCAGATGCTTATATAAATTTCATTCTGTTTGGCCTATGTCTCAGGTATATTGCTAGCTAGCTCTTTCATCTTAATTCAACCCATTTCTATTAATCTGTCTTGCCACATGGCCTGTGGCTTACCTGTATTACTTTTACATGTTGATTCTTGGGTGACTGGATGACATCTCCATGACTCTGCCCTCCTTCCTCTATCAATGGTCTGATTTCCTGCCTACTTCTAAGGTGCCTGCCATAGGCCAAGACAGTTCCTTTTTTAATGAATGGCATTCACAGCATACAGAAAGTTATCTCATATCAGGCTGCTGGGTAGGCTTACTATCTCTGATGTCAGATGTGGAGTTCCAGCCCTACCTCAGGTGCCACAAGGAGTTTGAGCAGAAGTTGGTAGGTTCCCTTCCTCAGATGGTGATGGAGTGTTGAGGCTGAAGGGTAAGCAGGGTCCCTGCCTCAGATGAAGGTGGAATTGTTGTAAGTCTCAGGCGCTTCCTACCACAGATAGTGCTTGGAGTTATGGAGGACCCATGGGAAGATTCTCTACTTCAGATGGTGTTGGGGCTGAACTGTGGGCAGGCTCCCTGCCTCGGGTGCTACATGGAGTTTCAGAGTGAGTTGGAAGTCTGAGTTGGCTTCACACCAGTAGTTGGTGCCCAAAACATTTTTTCAAGGTTATACCAAGTCATTTAAAATTTATTTTTTATTATTTTTAATTATGTGTACATGTCTGTCTGTGAGTACAGATAACCAGAGGGGCCAGAAGTGTCAGGTTCCCTTGGAGCTGGTTGTAAACCTTCTGGTGTGGGTGCTGGGAGTCAAACTGAGGGCCTCTGGAAGACCAGACCACTGAGCCATCCCTCCAGCCACAAATGGATACCAAATTATAAACCATTATGAATAGATTGCATGTAGTTATCTTGAAAAGTAAGTGGACATGCTTTGCACATACACTTGATTTGGTGGTGAGTCAAAGGAGAGGTTACAAGGCCTAGAACAAGGATGAGTACAGGATGACTACTCTGTCTGCTCAAATATCAAACAAAATGAAGCATGTGAACTGTGAACACGTTTTTTTTGGGGGGATTATTTTTTATTTTTTATTTTTTTGTGCTGGGAATGAATTCAGGTCCTCATTTGTGCTAGGCAAGTGTTCTATCACTGAGTTTTATCTCCATCCATGAAGCATTTTTCTAAAGATAATTATTTAGATAATATACACTAAAACCAGTGGTTATCAACCTTCCTAATGCTGTGACCCTTTAATATAGTACCTCATATTGTGGTTACCTCCAACCACAAAATTATTTTCATTAATACTCTATAACTGTAATTTTGCTAGTTATGAATCATAATATAAATATCTAATTTGCAGGATATCTGATATGTGACCCCAGTGAAAGAGTTGTTTGACCCCCAAAGTTGAGAAATGCTGCACTAAATGATCTTTAATTTCTAGAGGTCTTGACATAATGCCAACTGAAAATCTGCTTTGTTCAAATTCACTATAATTAGGTAAAATGTCTGAAAATCAAATTATATACAGTGACATTTCGTTAATAACATTTTGTTTGCTTATACCATTGACTGTCAGTAAGGAAAACATGGGTACTAGACTTATATTGCTCCTATAGTAACTCTGTGGGTGATTACCAAGCACCTTAGGCTATTTTTTCCCATGTAAACTTAGATAGTAGATTAGCCAAATATCATCCTACTTTGCATACTAGGAAACCAAAGTGTTAAAGGTTTATAGAGGTGATTAGCAGTGAACTAAATGTAGTTCAGAGCTAAAAATCCATGGCTTCTGCCCCCTGCTCCCAAGCCTTTTGCTCTTAAACCATTAGGCATGTGCAGAAGAAATCAGGGTATAGGTGGGGCTGAGAAGGTGAGAAAGCTCTGAGGACAGTGGCACTGCTCTTTGTGCTTCCCCCTTCTCTAGAAATGTCTCTTCACAGATGGTGAAGAAGGTTTGAACTGATGATAGAACTAAAGGCCAAGAAATGTTTTTAAGGACTCACAGGAATGGTATCATTGTTCTTGTTGTGAGAGAAATATGCTGTCAGTTATAGATATATGCTATTCTTGTCTGCTTCTAAGATGCCTTACCATAGGCCAAAGCAGTCCTTTATTAATTAATGATATTCACAGCATACAGAAAGACATCTCCCATCACTTTTGCACTAATTTTAAAATTATTTTTACTTAATTTAGAGACAAAGGTGCAATTATTCATTTTGCTTTGATTCATAAAATTTCTTTTCAGTTTATTTACATATGCTTTTGGATTGACTGGCATTTACCTATTAGGTTTTTAACTTGAACACTAGTTAAGATTATCTGAAGGGATTATTTTCTAAGGAGCAGGTGACTTACCTATTAGATTGCCAGGACACAGAACATGAGAGAACTAAATAAACACATTATGAATGAATAAATGAATGGAAATTTTAAGTGTGTTTTACAACTTTCAATTTTATTTCTTGAAATTGCAATGCTTTTATTTTTTTCTATATTTAATTTTATGTAATTAACCTTTATTGTTTGAACTTTTTATTTACCTGAAATATTTCATTTCTGAGCAAATGGTTTGACTTAAATCACCATCTAGTTTCTAAAAGCAGTATCACAAACTAACCCAATTACATCTACCTAATTCATTGTGATTTAAATGTTGGTAATAGTGATGACCTAAGTCTTAGTCATTTCTATCAATGATCTTTAAATTCTTGAAACAGGCCATGGGGAATTGCTAATACAAAGCAGGTTGTTTTTAATCCACTCATCACCATGCCCCTATTTTCTTATTTCTTTTAGAGCATGTAAGACCCACTATTTAAAAGTTGTTTTTTTTTTAAACATACTCACACTGTTTCCCCTTCTTCTCCTTTTCCCAGTACTCCCCCAGTTTTTCCCCAACCCATTTTCCCATCCATTCCACAGAGAGGGTAAGGACTTTCAGGGTAAGTCAATAGTCTGGCATATCCAGTTGAGGTAGGACCAAGGCTGAGCAAGGTGTTTCTCTGTAGGGAATGAGCTCCAAGAAGCCAGTTCATGAATTAGAATAAATTCTGGTCTCACTGCCAGAGGCCCCATAAACTACCCACACCATTCAACTGTTATTCACATTCAGATAGCCTAACTGAGTTCTATAGAGGTTCCAGTACAGAGTTAATAAGCTCCCAATAGCTCAAAGCTGTCTCTGTGGGCTTCCTCATCATGATTTTGATCCCTTTACTTAGGTAATCCCTCCTTCCTCTCTCTAACTGGACTGGGAACTCGACCCAATGCTTAGCTGTGGATCTCTGCATCTTCTTCCATCAGTTGCTGGATGAAGGTTCTATAATGATAATTAGGATGGTCATAAGTTTGCTTATAGAGGAAGGCCAGTTTAGGCACCCTCTCCACTATAGCTTGGAGTCTTAGATGGGGTCATCTTTGTGGGTTCTTGAGTATTTCCCCTACAGTGGCTCCTTCTATCAAGATATCTATTTCATTGTTTCTCCTCTCTGACTCTCCCTCAACCCAACCATCCATTCCCTCATGTTCTCTCACCTTCTTTACCCCCTCCCCATGGTCCCAATTTACTCAGGAGATATTATCTATTTCCTCTTGGGAGAAGGGATTCATGGATGTCTCTCTTATGTTCCTCCTTGTTACCTAGCTGCTCAGGGATTGTGCATTGTAGCCTACTTATCCTTTGCTTTGCATATAAAATCTACTTATGAGTGACTACATACTATACTTGTCTTTCTGGGTCTGTGTTATCTCACTCAGAATGATATTTTATAGTTTCATCCATTTGTCTGCAAATTTCAGGATGTCATTTTTTTTTAAAAAAAAAAAAAAAAAACCAAAAAACTGCTGACTAGTACACCATAGTGTAAATGTACCATACTTTAAAAATTCACTTCTTTAGTTGAGGGACATCTAGGTTGTTTTTATGTTCTGGCTATTATGAATAATGCTTCTAGGAACATAGTTGAGCAAATGAGCTTATAGTAAGAATGTTCATCTTTAGGTATATGCCCAAGAGTGGTTTTGCTGGATCAATAGGTAGACTGATTCCCAGTTTTCTGAGGAACCACCATACTGATTTCCAAAGTGATTACAAGTTGATTTTCCTACCAGCAATGAGAGAGTGTTCCTCAAGACCAGCAATTTTTAACACATTAGCCCCATGATAAAGTTATCCAAAGAAGAATTTACACCAGCTAACTTTACACCAACTAACTACTGACTGAGAAAATTCATGATTGATTTTTTTTTTGAAAGAATTGTACCTTAGAAACTGGGAGCTTTTGTCAAATTCTGGGTGGTGATTCCTTGATGTTTGATAGATACGGTGCCAAGGAGGTTGTGGCTAGCCTGCTATCTCTCCTCATCGCAAGGTCCATTTATATGGGAAAATAGAAGCAGTTCTCTGGTATTATCATCCTAGGTTTGCTGATATCTGGGTAGCTTCCTGTTGGGGTTTGTATGGAATGAGCTGAGAAGCATGCTGATTTATCTGGGCTTCTGTGATTAAGCTGCCCAAGAGTCTATCTCATCTCTGTTTAAAGCTCTCTTGGTAGAAAGTCAATTTTTTTGTTTATAATTTTACTAAGCAAGTACCTACTGGACATCTGATATGTGACAAACTCTATTCTGGATTTTGAATTTTAACAGTGAGCAGGCAAAGAATTGTGTTGCAGTTCAGTGACACAGACAAAAAAGAAGGAAAAATGAGCAGTATCCTCTTGAAATATAACAAATGCTACAGAGGGAAAAATACAGGAAGAGATATTGTGGACACTGAAGAGCTTTAGTTTCAAATTGTGTCATCATGGGGCTTTATTAGAAAGTGTGACATTTGAGCAAAATCATGTATAGGTGAGGGATGAGTCACTGAGTTAATTTTTAGCAATTGTCCTCATTAGGTGGTTATTAATTTGGAATAATAATGTAGCTTTTAGTGAATTCAGAATATATATGTATCATTTTCCACGATCATGACAACGCATAAGAAAATTTTCCATATGCAGCTTAAACCCTTAGTGACGTGGTGAATAAAATCCTGACTGAGGCGTCTGCAAAGTATCTTTGGAGGCAATACCTCACTAAAAGAAGTCGTCTCCTTGTTTGTGTGCTGGGGAATGCTGGGGCTTTGGGAATTTGATACAGTAGATTACAGTTAGATACACAAATTTTCCTTCAAGACTTTTTGTTAGTGACATAATTCCAGTGCTCATAAAATTTGCTAGTTTCAAGGTCCTCTATATTTTTAAAAGTATTTATTTATTATGTATACAGTGTTGTAGTGGGATTCAAGTGTTGTTAGGGGAAGCCTAAAGGCATATCTCTGGAGTACCAGGACCATGGATGGGTGTGGTCAGACCCCATTGAGACCTTGAGACACTAACCTTCCTTCCTGTTTTGTTCCTGAATTCTTGGGAACAGATCAGCCATCCCATGTAAGACAGCTTTACTCTTAAGAATTGCCTTAAGGTTCAATTTGTATCATGAGTGCTTGTGTACCCTTAAATAAACATTAATCCTTTATATGATACATTGCTAGCGAATATTTCCCAATATTTGACACCCCATGTTGGGTGCCATTTGTAGTATTATGTTTTTGGCCTGACCTTTTCAGCCTAGCCCTGAGGTTCTGATCTGCTGTCTCACAGAAACACACAGACACTGTGAGACACAGAAACACACAGAAACAAACACATGGTGAATATTAATCTTATGCTGATTGGCCTATGGCTCAGTCATATAACTTGCTAACTCTTAATTCTTAAACTAGCTTGTTGTATGAGGTTTTTGATTTTGTATGGGCTAGAGGTTTGACTTGTTTGTGACAGCTTTTTTTTTTTAAATGACTTAGACGTTTATATTAATTTTATCTTGTTTGGTTTATGTTTTAGGCACATTTTAGTTAGCTCTTTTATCTTAATTTAACTTATTTTTATTAATCTGTTTTGCCACGTGTGGCCGTGGCTCAGTGGCTTACTTGTTATATATATATATATATATATATATATATATATATATATATAAAACCAATATGTATATATATATATTGGTGGCTGGATGGAGTCTGTCTGACTCAGCACTCTTTGTATTTGAATGTCAATGTCCCTGCCTACTTCTATGGCACCCAACACAGGCCAAAACAGTTTTTTTTTATTTATAACATACAGACAAACATTCCCACCACACTAGCCCATGATTCTTATCTTGTTCAGCCATGCAGCTTGGTAGCTTTCCTTAGCAGCATTTCAGCTTCTTTCCTCTGCATCTCTCTGGCATCTCTGCTCTGCTTTTCCTGTTCTCAGAGTTTTCTTAATCTGGTAGCCCTGCCCCTACTTCCTGACTGCCTTTGGTCAATTAGCGTTTTTTATTAAATCAGTAGGAGGGACAATTATTTACAATGTAACAGAACATAGTCCCACTACACAGTGTTCTGCTTGTATGTACGCCTGCACACCAGAAGGCGGCACCAGGTCCCGTTCTAGATAATCATGAGCCACCATGTGTTTTCTGGGAATTGAACTCAGGACTTCTGAAAGAGCAACCAATGCTCTTAACCTCTAAACTATCTCTCCAGCAACCCTACTATTTTTTGAATTATTTTAATTTTAACGTTTACTCAAACTACCAGTTAGCCCCAATTATTTTATGTAAAAGGAATAAACAACACTTCTGATATCATGAAAGTGGCAAAGTTGGGAGACAGGTCAGTTGGTAAAGTGCTTGCCGTGAAACATGAAGATCTGACATAAAGAACTTGGTGGTGATGGTGTTCATTTCTAATTCTGTTCCTAGGGAAGCAGAGGCAGGGGCTCACTAGCCAGAAAATGTAGCTGAACAAGTGAACACCAGGACAGTAAGAGACCCTGTCTACGAAAACAGATCAATGGTTCATGAAGCATGACAACCAAGGTTGTTCTTTGCCCCTCCCCACCATATAATATATGTGTTCAGGCATATACAAATCCTTCCACAAGATTGTCTGGATGAGGTTTTTCAATGAAGAGATGTACAACAGTGTTCATATGGAACTGGTTTGTCTATCTTACACCAAGCATTGAATTAGCACATGTTGTTAGTATTCACTTTGATACTTCTTTTAAAGTACCACTGCCTATACTTCTTTTAAAAATTATTTGATATCAGTAAATGACACTGATTGCTGTCCTGCAGTGTTCATTTTACAATGGCAGACAGATGATAAGCAACAATTAAAATAAAAATTAAATTATCTTGTGCATGGTGGTACATGCCTTTAATCCTGACTCACGAGGCCAGATTGCTCTATGTAGTGTGTTCCAGGTCAGCCAGGGATACATAGTGAGACACTGTCTCAAAAAAGGTAAATTATCTAATAAGGAATAAATATTTATTATTAAGCCCTCAAAAATGCAGAAAAAAGTTAATATATTTTCAGCTTATCTCTAGAAAGTGGAGTGTGTGTATATGTATGAAAATATATTTACATATGTATACATAGACTGCACACATATATATGTATATATATTGGCTAACTGATTATACATATATGTGACAACAAAATACATCTCTATTGGCAAAAAAAGATGTAAATCAAATTCAGATCCCCAAAGCATAAAGATTCTCTGAATCTAGTACTCAAATCTGAAGCTTTTTCTCTTCCAAGTTGTATATAATCAACAGAATGTGACATAGCTTAAATCCCAACCCTGACTAATACATATACTTACTCAAGGCAATTTATTTCTCTGAGCCTTAACTTTTAAACCAATAGATGTTGATAGTATTGTTGTTGTTAATGATGATGGTGGTGGTAACAGTTTTTCAAGACCAGGTTTCTCTGTGTAACACTGGCTGTCCTGGAACTTGCTCTGTAGACCATGCTAGCCTTGAACTCACAGAGAAACACTTGCCTCTGCCTCCTGAGTGCTGAGACTAAAGGTGTGCACCACCACCTAGCTAATAGTATCTATTTTTAATGATTATTGTGAAGATTGTGTAACTCATTGATTGGAGTAAGTATTGTTCGTATTAGCCACACAGTTGATGATTATATGTATTGGAGAGAGAGAGAGAGAGAGAGAGAGAGAGAGAGAGAGAGAGAGAGAGAGAGAGAGAAACAGAGACAGGACAACATTTCAAAGAATTTAGTGTGCAGGATGATGTTTCTTGGCAAATAAAACCAAATTTCCTATATTGTATGTCTCAAGAGCTACTTTACAAATGTTTGTAGCAATGACATGTATAGAGTACAAATGTTTGTAGCAATGACATGTATAGAGTCAGCTAATTTTGCAACCAAATATACTGAATCAAGAGAGCTTATGTAACTTCCCTAAAGCTCAGCTAATTAGTGTCAGCATGTAATCTAGACACTTAGTGATGGCTTCGGTGGTCCTCTTACCTAATGTGCTTATTTGGGGAGGATACTGAACATCTTTGCTCATGTGTCTTGGAATCTTTTGTCTTTCTTAAAGTATATATAGAATTTTAAATTCAATACATTTATGTTCAGGATGGATTGGCAACTTTTTACTAATTTTGTTATGCTCATCTGTCCTTAGGTTGGCTCACTTAGCCTGGGACAATTATCACAGTAAAACACATTGATTTTTAAGACTGAACATGCAGTCACTGGGGCTGTCTTCTGTCAATTATCTTTATTCAGTATACAGTTAGAGGAGTCTGGTAAAGGTTGTTATTTTCTAGACTCAGTGATTTATATCACCATTAGAAACAGGCTATGGGCTCCGCCTGAAGCCTTCAGAATGAGTCAATTCAAAGTTGTGTGGTGATATTTTGGGTATCCTCTAAGAAATAAAAGATTGTCTGAAGATCAGAGGATAGAGTCAGCCACAGGGTTAGCCATTGAAGTCAGGCAGTGGTGGCACACACTTTTAATCTTAGCAGCCAGGAGGCAGAGATCACTCTGGATCTCTGTGAATTCAAGGCCAGCCTACACTAAACAAAATTAATTCAGTCCAAAAGAGAAACAGAACCAGGCAGTAGTGGCACACACCTTTATTTCCAGCACTTGGGATCACACACCTTTAATCCCAGCACTAGGAAAGTTGAGACAGAAAGTGATATGGCCGGGCAGAGAAAGGAATATAAGGCAGGAGGAGACAAGAGTTTGCTGTGTTTTATTTTTAGTATGGGGTAGTTCATATCTGGTGTAATCTTGTAGTCCCTCCAGGAACTGAGAAATGGATTTGGTAGGACAAAAGCAAGTGGAATGTCCTCAAGTGGGAGACTGCCAAGAGCTGGTGAAAGCCAATGAATTGAGCATTTTATTTCCCCTGATTTCACTGATAAATGGGAGGTGCTGTGAAATCTGATGATATAGAAGTTTCCTTACTGCCTAAATACATTTACTGTCAGGTATATTTTATGAGGGGAAAACTTGAGGTTTGTATACACATATATTATATATGAATGTATGTACAAACATATGTATGTATATTAATTAGCTTTTATTAATATACAATGAAATAAGCACCACTCCCTTGCTAAAAACCCATTTCTGCAGCACCAGCAAATGTTACAGAACACCTCTGTGAGTATATTGTTGCTCAGAATAAAGACTGGATAATCTTTTGCAAAAGGTTAGCTGTCCTAAGCTGAAGCGACTGAAGGGAGATCATCAAGCACCAGCACCCAGATCTTCATTTCTCTTGCTACCACTGGCATTTTTTTCTGTTTTCCAAAACCAGACTTCAATGCTGTAGAAGAATGGACCCAACTCCTAGATGTAGCTCCCAGTGTCTTTTTATGTTCTTTAGGTCATAGTTCTTGCTGTCTTTATTCTCTTTGTTCCTGAGAACAGCCCAGAAATCTTTCTGTGACTTTCTGGTTCACAGCAGCTGAAAGAGCCTGTAAACCAGAAAACACTCTGTTCAGATACTAAACTTCATCAATGCTAAAAAGCATATTGAGGTTATTCAATAAAAACATAGAAGCCTTTTTCCTTCCTTCCATAACCTACTTTAGAAAAATAATACCAACTATAAAATAAGAATGTCTATGACATAGTTATTTGGAGGACAATCTACTCCTAACTTATCTTTCCTTTCAGGGCTGTGTTCCTTTCTGAGTGGTGTTCATGGGGATTTGCTGCAGTCTCCTTAGTTTCCTTGTGGAGATCGAGGCATAAACAGCTCATGATTAATGGAATGAGGGCAGAAAATACATGCCATTCCTCTACTAAGTCAGCATTTCTAAATGGCTTATGCATATTCATGAGGCTTTTATTACAGAATGTTATTTAGTGGTTTTTGTTTGCCATCCACCATTTCTCTTTGCTATATGCTCTTGTGTGAAAGAAGCTGTCTGTGGAATAATAGATTGTCCCATGCATACACAAGTGGATGAGATGTTATTACTATAGGCAGACATCTAATTTTTCTATCAATCTTTGTATATTTTCAGGGAAGTTAATTTTTGAAGACTCAGTATTTTCCAATTATTTAAAGGGAATCACAATAAGGACTTGGAGTTCTGAAAATATTGTGCGTAGGTTGAGTTTTTATTACTGTGAGGAGACAGCCTGACCATGACAAATATAAAGTTTTCTTATAAAGGAAAAACATTTAGTTGAGATGTCTTACATTTTCAGAAGTTTAGTTCATTATCATCATGGTGTGACATGGTGGCATTCAGGCTGACCTGGTGCTAGAGAAGGAGCTGAGAGTTCTTCATCTTGTCCAACAGGTAACAGGAAGCACTCTGAGACACTTGTTTGAGCATTTATGAGATCTCTTATATTTTTGGTGGTGAGCCTAGCCTTTAACGGCTGAGCCATCTCTCTAGCCCAAGACCTCAAAGCCTGTTTCCACAGTAACACACTTATTCCAACAAGGCCATAGTTACTCCAACAAGCCACACCTCCTAATAGTGCTATTCTCTATGAGCTTCTGGAGGCCAATTACATTCAAAGTACCACACTGTGTCATTGAATCCAGATGAGTGTTCAGTGGGTGTGTGCTGGCAACAGCACCTCACAGAGCACCAGACCTGCACTAGAAGACTAAATTTCTTATGATATTGCAGTTTCAATGAACACTTTCTTTCCCCCTATGTCCCAGGCATTGCATTTAGAGTCAAGACAATAGTGAATAATACAGAAACAGCAAAGCTCTTGGGTCAGGTGTCATCAATAAGAGGTTTTGACTTTGAAGGACTAGGATGTGTCCCTTGTTTGGAAAGCCTGGTCGAAGTAGCTTTTATGTGTCCCATGGCTGGCAGAACATCATGTCTAGGTTGGGTTCATCTTTTTAACAAAGTCACTTCTGTGTTTTACAATTCTTTGCTGCTTAACGATATCTGTTTCATATGTCTTTGGTGAAGCTGTGCTTACAGCTTCTGGATAACAATTTTGGACAAAGTGGCCTATGGCAAGCTCTTTCTCTGAAGTCTTATGGGAATGAAAAGTAGAAAGAAAGAGTAGAGAATGACATACACAATGTTCAGTAAGTGTTAGCAGGGTGGCACCATTCATATATAGAAGGGCAACACCATTACACTGACTCTTGATCTTGTGAGTTTGGTCCCAAGACTGTGTCTATGTCTGTAGTGACATGTTACCTGTTTAGTTTCCTGTTGTATTACTGGGCTCTCAGCAGAACTTCTATGGGCATTTTACTTATAGCTACTACTGATCATTTATAGTTGTTGGGGCTCTTATCTGGCTGCTTGCTTCAATTGTTGTCAGTTCCTCTGTCTCTGAAATGTCTCCTCAATAAAACTAAAGATGTCTTCTGCTTCAGAATTTTCTCAGTGCCGTGGCATACACAAACATGTTCTTGTTTGCACTTGTTTACTTGAGTTTTGGGGTGAGTGTTGAGGAGCATCTTATTTTTTAACCTTAAGCTCCCTGAGAACAGGGACTTTATTTTGCTTTCTGTTTCCTGTAGTGCCCCGTTCATGGACTAGGGAAATTTAACAAAGAAAAGCAACCCTGTGAAATTTGGGAATACCAATCTGAGCAGCATGATATGTAAAACTAAATGGCATGTGATCACTGGTTGAAGCAAAACTCAACAGTCAATAGATAGTCACTGTGATCTGTTGGGTCTCAGAGGGCAATGAGTCTGAGGAAACAGCAAGTTAGCTAGGATGTAAAAGTGCGATTGATGATGGAACCCAAGCCTAGCAGAGTCAAATTCTAGCATCAGTTGTTTAAAATACATTATTATTATTATTATTATTATTATTATTAATTATTATTATTATCAGCCTTGCCTGTAACACAGTTGATGCCCAACTGGTTCTGACTTGTTGATGGCTATACTACAGTGGCTGGAGGCAGTCATGGAGGTGTATACATTATAGAGCTCAAGCATAAGGCAGTCCAATGGTTTGTTGGTGAGGTGGTGAAAGCTGGTGAATGAAATGAGCAAACTTCTCTTTTGATTTTGTGATTAATCAAATCAGATGAGTAGAATTACCACTGGGAAAAATTCCAGAAAGGTGAAATTAAAATTTTCCCTTAGTTTTCAACCTGGGATGCACAATGAAATAAGATGTTTAAAAAGATCCATGACTCTTTTCTTGGCAACACTTTACTCATAATTCTTTCAGAAATTATTTATTATGGCTAGCATTCTTTTTGATTGACACCATAACTATATGCATTTTTTTCTCCTGCAATTGTGTTGTAATTTAATAGCGGGTCATGACTTTGGAATACTTGAAATATGTTCTGTTGTCTGTGAGAAGCAGCTGAGGCTGAGGATATTAGGTTTTAATGCTCAGTGTTGCAGTTTCTTCCACAGTTGCTCTGACATACCCTGAGCACAGAATCAGTTAAAAAGCAGTACCAGGAGCTTTTCTTAACAAGGAGGCTATCTGGGTTTACATAGAGGGTTTAGGGGATTGAGGGAATCCGGTGACCTAAAAACACATTCAATATGATCAGCAATTTACTTTTAAAAGAAAAAATTCTATTGTTTGTATAGCTCAAACTATGAAAAATAAATACTTGTAGGAAATAAAAGATTGCTTTCTTCAGTGCAGGTGTGTTCCCTTTGGGTGTGTATGTATGTCTTAAAGTGTGAATAATTGTCAAAAGAGGATATGTTTCAGAGGTTGGGAAGGCTATTTGTTAGTGTGTGTGTGTGTGTATGTGTGTATAAGTGTGTGAATGTTTATCAAAAAATGGCATGTATTTCAGAGTTTGGGAAAACTGTTATTAGTGTGTGTGCGGATATGATTATCAAAAGATAGTATATGTTTCAGAGGTTGTGGAAGGCTGTTTGTTAAAAGCACATCTGCTCTTTCTGGCATCTTTGTTATCTTGTATTAATCTTCATCATTGAGTTTCCCACAGCACATGTTGTAAGGACTTCTTGCTTCCATCATTATCATCCACGGCCATTGAATGGATGGCAGTGTGTGACCATCCTTTATTCTTGTGTTTGATAGCCAGTGGTCCTTAGCATGGTTTGTGGGTGAAAAGCAAGAGTGATTCTGAGTACGTCGTGAAATACTGATTTGGCTGGAACATAAAGCAAATGAAGTCATATATACAGGCTTAGGCTGGACCACTGCCAGATGGTCACTCAGACATGGTCACAAAGCTGCTCCTCAGCCTCAGACAGATGCTGTGTGTATGGTGTTGCCTTGGAAAGAAGTTCTGACATTAGCAGCTCAGAGGTAATTTCCATCAATGCTGGGTGCAGCAGCATGAGGGCTGACTTCACCTTTTTTCTGCTCTAGAGACTGCAGATAACACTACTGCTTGTGGAAGAGTTATGAGTTGCCATTAATATACCTGTAAGAAAGGATCCATGTCAAAAGAGGGACAGCTTCCTTAATGTCACTTGAAGAAGAGGAAATTCACAACAGTGTTGACAATTGGACAGAGACAGGAAAAACTCAAAAATGGAAAACTTGCTGGACTAGTGAATTAGGTCTCAGTCATAGCTGGGATTCTGTCTTCTCTCATATCAAAGATAAGGCAAAGGTCAGGGAAGTGAACATATTCACCAATTCTCTCACTGCCCGTCAGGGTGCATTCATGTTCTCTCATAGCACTCATGCTCCTACTAGAAGTCATGACTCTACATTTGTTTAAGTATTTACACATTTCAGTGTCAATAACACTAAGATACACAGTACAGTATAAATTCTATTATTATGTATGTTTACATGTGTATGAGTTCGGGCTCACAGGTGCCACAGGGCACATGTGGAGGTCAAAGGGCGGCCTCAGGGGTTGAGTCTTGCCTTCTCCTTTGTCTGAGACAAGGTCTCTTGTTTTGCTGCTGTGCACCCCAGGCTAGGTGGCTTGTGAGTTACAAATGGTTGCCACTGCCCTAGCCTTATGTGGGTGCCATCTCTCTGAACTCACGTCGTCACACTTGTGTATGACAAGCACTTTACACACTCAGTCATTTCTTCCAGCGCACTAGAATTTTTTCCCTACAAAAAGCTCTCTAGTGTTTGTTCAATGAATAGATATCAGGCTAATTAATTCATTAATTTTAATGGTTTGCTAATGCCTACTTTTAAGAGATTCAAAGTAGATTAAGGATAATGCTCACTAATTTATTTATTCATTCATTATGGATATCTTCTTTTCATTGAAAGTAATTATTATAAAGTTTTATATCTGACCACTTATTTTTTAACCCCTATTTCAATCATGTTTTGTGGAAACTTCTACCACATTGAGCAAGATCACTGCAACACTCTGCCCACGAGGTCCATAGATTTCTCATTTTTGGTCCTTTATTGCACCTAAGACCATCTTTCTCAGATAGCCAGTTGTGATCTTTTAGTATTTAAAATAGCCTCTGCTATGTAAAAGGGAGACTGGAACAGAAGTAGACATATTAAATGTACTTACCAAAAGTGTAAAAATCCATTATTTTGGAAGATTGTGATCTGAAGGTGTGTTAAAAAGGTCTCTCAACATAGGACTCTCAACACTGGTAGCACCACTGATCCCCTAGTCTTTTGTTCATTTCATTTTCCTCTTCTACTGTGGGTCCACCTCCATGTTTATTTTTTGTAGACCTCATTACCCAAACACATTTGGCTTTCAGCGTCTCTTATTCCCCACTTCAGGCTGATTGCAGGAGTGGTAATGGATCCCAGATTCTTGATCCTTTCCCTTCCATTTCATGTAGCTGGTAGGACCAACAGTCTGCCTCCTTCATTCTGATTCCAGTTTAGCCTGGAGAGTAACTGCTACCCTGGCGATAACTTTGCTATTGTGTTCCTTCGAGCCTCAGCCTATGAATCACCAGGGAGCTCTCAGAATCATTAGGTTGCCTTGACAGACTCCCCTAACACATTTGCTTCCTAACTCCAAGGCGAGTCTCACTCCTATCGTCATGAACTGCCAGCATCAGCTATGTTCTCTCCACTCTCACATGTTAACCTCAATCAAATCTCCTCTCTACTGTTACATTCCCAGGGCACCTTCTTTCCCAGAGCCCTTCTTTTCCTCCATGACTCTTAGCTTCTCCCACTGCTGCCTAAAGTCAGACTTCTCCATCACCCGACACTTCCCATGCTAGCTCTTCAGGTCTCTGCTCCCAGTCACAAGCTGATCCCAAGAATACCACAGGTGGGTAGGAACAATAGTGTGGTGCTGTTGTCTTTGTGTCCTATGACTTATGACTTCCTAGGTGTAGTAGCAAGAGGACTAAGTTGGAGAATACTTGTGGGTCCTGGTGGTACGTCACAGTATGTCACCTTGAAGAGGTCAGGAGTGAGCCAGTGTCACTTGGTGCCTGTCTACTATTTTATTCTGCCCCCTATTGCATCAGTCCTAGACCAATATTTTTCAGACAGCGGATTGCTATCTGTTAGTATTTTAAAATAGTTTAGTCTGTGGTGTGTAAAAATGAGATTTGAATAGAATTAAGCATATTAGATATATTTACTAAAAGTGTAAAGGCCCTTTCTTTTGGAAAACTGATCTGAAGGGTCCATAAAGAGGAGAATAGGCAAGGAGATAGGGCTTAGGGGAGAACACATTTTTATTTCTCAGCTGTTCTGAGAATTTGCCTTGCTGTATTATAATTATTGGGTGCATTTTCCTACTAAAATTGTCCAGCAATTGTGGGAAAATATAAGAAGATCCTTCCTCTTCTCCCTGAAGCTACAATTTTCTTTTTTAAAAATAGGATCTGCCTTTTCACTCTTCCCACAGTTATTATCCCTATGTCACCAGCAGAGAAAGTTAAAAGGTCTTTTCTCACTGGGACTTTGAAGAACTAATTTGCAGCATTTATGGAAAAAAGCCATGCTGCTAGCCTTTTCTGGTGCATGTATTTCCACTCCCTGACCTTTTAGAATTGGCCTTTAAGAAGGAACAGTTGTCAGAAATAGGAAGTAATATGGACAATCCAAAAATTTTACCATATTCTGTCAAAACTGACCTCTTGATCATCTCTCTGAGAACTTCTGATGACAGCCAGCCACCTCAGGGAATTACAGCTGCCAGGATTCCCTGCAGACAGTGCCTAGAAAGGATGTATCATCTCCCTCATCTCATCTCCCTCAGTGCATGTTACTCATATTCAACAACTTGATGTGGAGAGAGGAGAGAGAGAGAGAGGGAGGGAGGGAGGGAGGGAAGGGGAGAGGGAGAGAGAGAGAGAGAGAGAGAGAGAGAGAGAGAGAGAGAGAGAGAGAGAGAGAGAGAGAATTGAGACAGACAGACAGAAGTTCTAACGTTTCATTCATTTACTGATTCTATATTCCTTGTCCAGGCAGACTCCCAGGAGCTGGTGGTTATTAGCTACTCAGATGTTGGTGCCAGGAGGTGAACACAGGTCCCTGACAAGAGCAGTATGAACTCTAACTACTAAGCCGTCTCTTCAGCTTCTCCCCACTTTCACTTTCTACAAACACAGAACTATTTCTTCCCATACTTAGCAGTGGCCTAGATGGAACATTTATAGGAAACAGAACAGATCAAGTTCCTGGCAACCCTTACTTTTGCCTTCAGGGACTACCTTGCTTATGGGATTCTACCTAGGTTTATTTATCCCACTAGTGAATTCTGGTTCCTGTAAGATAATTTAAAATAGAAAAAAAAAGAGCCAAGGTTATAAAAAATTTGCAGTTATTTTTTTTTGAAAAAGTTAATGTCTAAAATGCATGCACAAATAAAATATATGTATCCATAACTTCATTTGGCAATGATTTCAAGGGTTTAAGCTTAAGGCTACTTGCACAGGTGAAGTTCAGAATACTGATCTTGTATTAGTCTTTCTTCCCAGTAGCTGACTTCATAGAGCACTGGAGGGTCATGATTTGACTTTGCGCATTGGAACTTGGGTCTCAACTCATACTGTTACATAATGAAGTGAGATTTGTTTATTTATTTATTTTTAATGTTATGCAGCACATGGTGAAAATCATTCCAGGACCAGAGCTATACAGAGGCTCGAATGCTAGGCTTGTGTAAATGAGGCAGGTTCTGGCCCTGCCTTGCTAACAGTGACTCCTTGTGTGTACCTAGTGGTGCATACCTCTTACCATAACTCTGACTGTGTTCTCTGCTTAATCAGATGTTAATGACTTGTTGAGGATATTTTTTTCTTTGCTTTTTTTTGCCACACTCAGATGCCAGGCAGAAAGTTTCAATCTCATTCAATAACTAAATGTTTAATAGACTTACTTAAGATTGTGGATGGATGGAGTCAACTATTGCATGGGTTTTGTGTGTCCTAAGAGCAGGTCAGAAGATGGTAGTCAGGAAGTATAATCTGAAGTGGTTAATGGAAATTACTCTACGGGATTAAATTACAACATTAAAGTTACTAATTTTTTTTCTAATGTCTTTTAGCCAGAAAAAATAGGAGTACAACCTTTGGGCTGGACCTTAAACAGGAGTCACAGCAGCTCTGTGTTCATACGCTGCTACCATTGGAGATGGTCATTATTTCTTTATACGTTGCGTGCAGCTGCAGGCCTAATGTAGGCAGGCCTGGAGCACATCACGGGCCTGGTGCTTTCCACACAGGGCAGCTAATTGTGTCGGATGACAACAACTTTAGTAAAACACTTTGTGTTCCAGTAAATCAACCTTCTATTAAACATCTTCTCCAAACCTCCCCAGGACTGAGCCTGCACCAGCCTCACAACAAAGTGGCAGGGGAGACTAGGGAATAAGGAAGATATCACAGACTCTTCAACAGGTCACGAATGGAAAAACAAAGTAAAAACTAATGGATGCAGCTTAAACAAACCAACAAGAGTTTTTAGTCATTTCGTAAAACTCTCATATTTATTTTTGTTTTAACTCACTCAGGAAGCCTAGATTTTTATAGGCTACTTGGGAGAAAAAAAAAGAAACTTTTTAACCTCTTTCCTGTGAGTGCATATGTTTATTTCTGTTTTATTTTATAGTTTTAAGTAATAATTAAGAACTTTAAAAAGGACAACAATGAATGTTTTAGTTGATATGTGCAATTCATATGTGTTAATGTTAAAAACAAATGTGAGAATCTTCAATGGGGAAGCTGAATCTCATTTCCTCATCTTCTTAAGAAAGTAGCCTAAGTGGCTGGAAGCACTGGATAGAAAAGTGGCTGACTCATTGGCTGGAGGTTGTAGTTTCTTTTTTGCATGCTTTTTTTTCATGCACCACCCAGCTTCCAAATAAATACATAGAGACTTTTTCTTACTTATGAATGCCCAGCCTTAGCTTGGTTTGTTGGTAGCCAGGTTTTCTTTTCTTTTCTTTCTTTCTTTCTTTCTTTCTTTCTTTCTTTCTTTCTTTCTTCCTTATTTATCAAGAAAAACAGTAAAATGAATTTAAAATGCTGAAAAGTTAACAATAACTATAAAGAAGATAAAAATCATAAGCATGACTTATCAAGGGTGATAATGCAAATAAGATTGCTACACATATATTTACTTTGTGTTCAGCTTTCCCTCTGAATTTTTTTTGCCATCCCTGTATATCCCCATTCAAGGTCCCTTCCCCCTCCTGCCACATCAGGTCATTTTTTCTTCTCCACAACTCCCCATCCCCTCCCTGGGCAGGGAGCAGAGAGTCCTATGGTCCCACTGACCCAATAATGCTTAGATCACTCTCCATTCCTGGCAAATCCAGTTTTTCCCCCCTCCCTCAAGAGTGAGTCAGGTGTTCATATAGTTGGAGTGGGATCAGAAGGGTCAGTCCAGGGTGTTTCTGATCCCAAGCTGTTCAGTGGTTGTGGTTTGCCGCTTGGGCATGCTTGGCTTTTTTTCTTGTTTGTTTGTTTAGAGACTACTAATGAGTGAGTACATCCCCTGCTTATCTTTCTGAGTTTGTGATACTTCACTCAGGAGGATATTCTCCAAATCCATCCATTTGCCTGCGAATTTTAGGATATCATTTTTTTTACTGCTGAGTAGTATTCCATTGTGTAGATGTACCACAGTTTGTTAATCCATTCTTCAGTTGAGGGACATCTAGGTTGTTTCCAGGTTCTTGCTATTACAAATAATGTTGCTATGAACATAGCTGAGCTAATACCTTTGGAGTGTGAATGTGCCTCTTTAGGGTATATTACCCAGAAGTGGTATTGCTGGGTCCTTGGGGAAATTAATTCTCAATTTTCTGAGAAACCGCCATACTGCATTCCAAAGTGGCTGAACAAGCTTACACTCCCACCAACAATGGAGGAGTGTTCCCCTTGTTCCGCATCCTCTCCAACATAGGCTGTCATCTGTGTCTTTTATCTTAGCCAATCTAACAGGTGTTAAGTGGTATCTCAAAGTTGTTTTGATTTGCATTTCTCTGATGGCTAAAGATGATGAGCACTTTTTCAGGTGCCTTTCAGCCATTCGTAGTTCCTCTGCTGAGAATTCCCTTTTTAGAACTGTACCCCATTTTTTGATTGGGTTATTCAAGATTTGGGGCTCTAGATTCTTGAGCTCTTTATATATCTTAGAGACCAGTCCTCTATCACTTGTAGGGTTGGTGAAAATCTTTTCCCATTCTGTAGGCTGGCGTTTTGTCCTATTGACAGTGTCCTTGGCTTTGCAGAAGCTTCCCAGCTTCAGGAGATCCCACTTATTGATTGTTGGTCTTATTGCCTGTGCCACTGGTGTTATATTTAGGAAGTGGTCGCCTGTGCCAATTTGTAGAAGTGTATTTCCCACTTTCTTTTCTATCAAGTTCAAAGTGGCTGGGTTTAAGTTGAGGTCATTGATCCACTTGGATTTGAGTTTTGTGCAGGGTGACAGGCTCGGATCTATTTGCATTTTTCTACACACTTCCATCCAGCTATGACAACACCATTTGTTAAATATACTATCTTTTTTTCCATTGAATGTTTTGGGCCTCTTTGTCAAAGATGAGGTGTTCATAGGTTTTTGGGTTAATGTCTGGATCCTCAATTCTATTCCATTGGTCCACAAGTCTGTTTTTATGCCAGTACCAGGCTGTTTTTATTACTGTCGCTCTAAAGTATAACTTGAAGTCAGGGATGGTGATACCTCCTGAGGTTCTTTTGTTGAGTAAAATGGTAGCCAGGTTTTCTAACTTAAATGATCCCATTTCTCTTTTAGTACATTTTCTCTCTTGACTTTATACCCTCTCTTTATTCTATCTGTCTGTCTATCTATCTATCTATCTATCTATCTATCTATCTATCATCTATCTGCCTCTCTATCTATCTGTTTGTCTCTCTATCTGTCTATCTATCATCTATCTATTTGCCTCTCTATATGTCTGTCTGTCTGTCTATCTACCTATGTATCTCTCTTATCTTGTGGCTGGTTATTTGTCTGGGTGGCTGGCCTCTGAAGTCCTTCTCTCCTTCTCCTTTTCTCTCACTCTCTTACCTAGATTTCTCCTTCTATTTACTCTTTCTCCCTGCCAGCCCCACCTGTTTGTCTCTCCTGCCTAGCATTTAGCCACTCAGCTCTTTATTAGCCAACTTTTAAAAATTATTTTTATTATTTATTTCTTTTCATTACTATTTCAACTTTCTCCTCCAAAAATGTCTGATAGCCAGAAAAAATGGAGGAGAAAGTCGAAATGGTAATTTTCTTTCTCTCTTAGTCTTGTCTGTTGATGACCCTTTCTGATGTGTTTTTATTTGCTGAACTAATCCTTTCATTTCCACAGTTTCTGTTTGGTTCCCTTTTAGTGTCTCAGTAACCAAATATTCTCAGGTTAAAAATAAATGTGTTTCATTGGTGACCTTGTGAACATTTGTGGTGTATGTTTTTGGGAAGGAAGAAAGATATAGATTGGACTGAAGCAGTGGTGTGTGTGTGTGTGTGTGTGTGTGTGTGTGTGTGTGTGTCTTTGGGAAAGAAGAACACTAGGGAGGAACAGGGACTTTGAAATAGTGAGGATATGCTTTTGCTCATGCTCTTTGTGTACAAATATTTTCCACCTGGACTCAGACATTTTTTTTCTCATATGTAGTATGGCAGGGCTTGGGGAAGTTTTTAGAAGTGTAATCCCCCTAGTATTATGTGGAGGTGGGATGGCAACATCTGACTTACATTAGTCTGCTCTGCAGATGGAATCACATGGCTTTACTTGATGATGACTCATTTGTGTTTTGTCCTCTGTAAATGGTCTCTAAATTTAATAGTGGTGTTGTGTAATCAATCATATGGGTCTTGTCAGGTGGAGAAGACAGTGAGTACTGTGCTCTGCCTGTATCCAAAAGGACTTCTGAGCATTGTGACTTATTGTAGCTGCATAAAGGCAGGAAGAAGAACTTAGTTAAGGACCTACCTAAATTATATTCTTATGAGGCAGTTTACATCTCTTCTTCAAGGATAATGCATTGTGCCCTCACCTCACCAGGTCTTTCCTTTAGTTTCTGACTTTGAACTCCATTTTCACTGCTCAGTCTCATACCATAGATGGCTGTTTCTTTCACTGGGCTCAAGATTGCATCCCTCCAAATAAGTCTGAAAACACCTTGCAGCCAGGGGAAAAATCATAATCCTGTTTCTAAAAACACAAAGACACAGACAATTAATGATGTTGACATCTTAGAACTTTAAATTTGAATATTTATGTCTTTTTAATGTGACATGATTTTCTAGAACCAGAAGAACCATCCAAATTAAGTTTGAGAATTGGAGCTAGAATCACAATTAAAATACAATAGAGAAGACTCTCACACTGATTAAACTTTCCAAAAGTTCACAATTAATATGTTTGAAAATATACTTGATATCTATGAAATTTCCAATTAACTGCATGTAAACTTTATATGCATTAGGGATTTTATTTGCTGAATAAAATAAATTGGAGGAGCCTGTGTGCCTCAAACTACAGGCTGTGAGACATTAATTTATATCAGAGTGCTAACAACCAAAGAGTAGGTATGGCATGAATGACAGTTATTAAAGTATTTATTGCCAGGATAAGGTGACACAGTCTCATAATCTTAGCACTTGGGAAGCTTAAGTAGGAATAACTCCATGGTTTTGAGGTTAACTCAGGATGTCTAGTAACTCTGTCTCTAAAGACCAGTAAGATGGATGGATGAATGAATGGATGGATGGATGGATGCATGACTAGACATTGATTGACTGAAAGGAATGAACTAGGCTAACATAAAACCTGGATGGAAATGCTCAAAACAGTTTGTTTAGGATCACTAAGAACTGCAAACACTCAAACAATCAATGTAAAATCGACTATTTCATCTATATAAAAACTTCTCTGCAATAAAAGAAAAACCCTGACTGACTCATGCCGCAATAGGGAGAATTTCAAATGCTTTATGTTAAGTGAAAAACCGAACACCCAAGACTCTGTGGTGTATAAGCCTGATCACATGACTGTTTGAATGAAGTTGTATGTACAAAGAACGGACTGGTGGTTTCCAGCTAGGACATGGTTGACCATGAAGTGGCACTTCCAGGGTAATGGACCTATTCTCTATCTTGATTGTAGTGTAGCCACAAAACTATAAATTTCTGCATATTCAGAGTTTGCATCAAGGCAGATGAATTCTTTTGTGTATTAAAATTTTAAAAATGTAATTGCTAAGAAGTTAATGTTAAGTTTACAATATCTGTATATTTTTAATATAGCCATTTCTTGCATTTTTGAAGTAGTTAATTCTATATTTTGAAAGCCATAATATTGCTTGCAGATGTTCCTCTAATAATCTCATTTGATAAAATTTACTTTCAGAGCCATTGCTTCCGGTTCAGCTCCCGGGACCCAGTGCTGGCTGCAGAATCCCAGCGCTCTCTGGAGCAGGGGCAGATAAACTCTGTCCCTGACCACATCCACATCTCCTGCTGAGGGAAACCCCACCACGACCTCGAACTGAGCGAACCAACTACAGGGGTCTCTGAAGGGCAGATTCAGACCCCGCCCAGAGGTCAGGAGGGGGCAAGAGGCCTCAGCGCCTATATCCCAGCCTGGGAGGGAGAGTTGAGCTCCCATTGCTTCCAGTTCAGCTCCCGGGACCCAGTGCTGGCTGCAGAATCCCAGCGCTCTCTGGAGCAGGGGCAGGTAATCTCTGTCCCTGACCACATCCACATCTCCTGCTGAGGGAAACCCCGCCAGGACCTCGAACTGAGCGAACCAACAACTGCAGGGGTCTCTGAAAGACAAAAATCAGACCCTGAACAGAAAGGTGACAGGAGGCATACAAACCCGAGTGCCACAACTGACCAGGACCCATCTAATCGTGAACCACTGAAGCCATGGGCAAACGCCAGTGCAAAAAATTACATAATACTACAAAGGACAACATGGTAACTCCAGAAGAGAGTGGCGATCCTACAAATACAAGGCCTAAACTGACCAATG